>JANHFL010006515.1:0-14763 GCA_032468155.1 Oxyrhabdium leporinum | reverse complement strand
AAGAAAGAAAGAAAGAAAGAAAGAAAGAAAGAAAGAAAGAAAGAAAGAAAGAAAGAAAGAAAGAAAGAAAGAAGCATGTGAAAAAGTGCAAGCATTGTGAAGAATACCTAAATATCCTTCTTGCTTAGCTTATCTCCTCATCAGGTTTTGTTTTTGTTTTTTTGTTTTTTGAAGTTGAGGTTTTATTAATTTAGATTGACAGAACATGAACACAACCACAAGTTAAGTAGGTATCTAACGCAGTGCCTCTATAAAGGAGCCAAGTTCCAAATTTAGGATAGTGTACTAGTTAAGAGTACTGCCTCTTATACTTGCAACTTTTGCTAATATTACATACTGAAAGTGACTTTGATCATCATACTATTAAAAAAATTATGCAACCTTGTGATTTTTGCTCTTTGCTGAGATCCAATAGACCAATCTGCTAGCTTTGGACTAATAAACAAGTGTCTAGACCTTCTCCAGCTCAATATTTTATTTGTGGGTTATTTTGATATGACAGAGAGGATGATACAGTTTCTTCAGAAACCTACAGAACAAAAAGTTCCGCTGAGTAATCACCATTTTTATTGTTTTATCCCAGAAAGACACAAATAGCAAGTTTATCCAAAGTCTGTGAATTGGCATTTCCAGCTTTATATTGCCAATCACATGGTGGCATCTTAGTTCAATGGAGATCAGTAATCATAGCTCAGGTTACTGCAATGCAAACTTTGATAATAAATATGGCCAGTTGTCCCTCTTTAATTATGAATGTGAGCTTGTTTTTTTTTTTTGGGGGGGGGGTTTCCATACTAGTCTATATATATAAAATCAGATGTGGCTGAAGATTTGGGGTGGGGATAAAAGCAGATTAAAAATGAACCATTGAAAACCAGTTAAAAATGAAAAAAGTTAGCAATAATATTAAAAGCTGATCTAAGTAGGAACTGTGTCATCATCAATGCTTATGCCTCAGGTCTAAAATACAATGTTTGGTATACAAAGGTACAAGTCTAGTTACAAATCAAATGGTAGGTTACTAGTTTTTGGAATGTTAATCGAAAAAGTTTGGTGAATTACTGTTTAACAGGCATGTTGAATCTTTAAATGAAGTGTATGCTCACATTTATAGTTGCTGAAAGCAATAGGCCTATATAATAAAAGCCACTGAAAATGAGTTCTTGATTCATCTAAATGAGTTTAAGGTGCCTTTCCAGGAAATGCTGGTTTTATTTCATGTGAGAAATTCCCAAGAATTTTATCCAGATGCCTCTTCTTTGTGACATAGGACAATTTGGAAAGTAGCATACCAGACTCCTTAGATTGTTTAAAAATCTATGTTATTTTGCTTCTGCTTATAATAGAGAAGTGAGGGAATTTCAGTTATTTTGGTAGAATGGAACTGGCAGCATTGCATAAGTACTCTTATTTTGATTCCTGAAACATAAAATTAGTTTAAGTTCTTAAGCCTACAAAGCATGGATTTTATTTAATATCTTTCACTCTCCACATCTCAGCTGCCCTTGCAACCTAAAACCTTTGATAAGGGCACTTGGTAGCAAATTTGATGATACAAATTTCCAGTTCTCAATGAGACTTATATTAAAGGAAGATCAGTGGCTTAGCTGCCATATTGTGTTGGCCTATTGTGAGTGTTCAGAATTCTTTGCAAATTATCAGAAAAACACACAACATGAGAATGTGAAAGGAATATTTTTTTCTTACTTCAAGACTTTCAGAAGTTTGACTGTAGCTTATGGAAATACCTATTGGTCAATTGGAGAAAAAGTAAGGACTGGCCCTTTATGACATGTGTATTTCAAATTCCTTTAGAGCAGGGGTGTCAAACTCAAGGCCCGGGGGCTAGATCCGGCCTGCGGAATGCTTAGATCTGGCCCACAGGGCTGCCCTGGAAACAGCGAAGGACCGGCCCATGGTGCTTCTGCCAGCAAAAACAGGCTCCCAAGTTCCATTTTTGGCTGCCACGGCCTCCTGCAATCCTCTGCCAGTGAAACGGGCTGAAAACAGAGCTTGAGAGCCTGTTTTCCCTGGCAGAGAGCTTGGGCCACCACAGGCCCCCCTGACAGGAGTGACGTCAAGTGACCAAGCCTACCCTGACCATGCCCTTCTGTTCCCCCAAGGTGAAACACAACCCTGATGAGGCCCTCAATGAAATCGAGTTTGACCCCTGCTTTAGAAGCATAAGAGAGTGAAACTAAACTAATTTGAAAGTTAAATGCCAGATATCACTCTAAAGCACGGGTGTCAAACTCGCGGCATCATGTTGCCATCACGTGATGTATCATGATATTTTTCCACTTTGCAGAGCTGGGGTGGGCGTGGCCTGTGCATGACACATCCAGCCCATGAGCTGCCAGTTTGACTCCTGCTCGGAAAAGAAATCATTTAAAAACCCTTGAAAATAACATTAAACAATCATTCCCGATAATTTATAATTTCAAAGATCCATTTTACATATATTTAATTATATTAATCATATTTAAAAACTTTCATTTCTTTAAAAATAATTCAAATACAGCCATTGTTCTGCCCACCTTTACTTGTCCAGAACTTGTCTACATTTTAGTGTCACTCCTAGTAGAGCAGTTAAAAGAAAACTGCAATTCTGCTCCTGAAAAACATAGAAAGTCTATCTCAGTAGTTCACCTCTTGCATATCTATTTCAAAATAAGCTTTACTCTATTTAAATGGGCTTGACTTTTAATATGATTATGATTTTAAATGTGTATATAATTGCAGTATTATTTGTCCCTTTTGTGCTTAAAGAGCAGAGATTGGAAGATAGTTCAGTTCACTCACTCTTAAAAGTAATTACTTGTTTCTTTCCCTCCTTTTTATTATTCAGCTGTGTACTTTAATATTTAAGACTAATACACTATATCTACAAGGTTCAAGGAGTAACTACATTATTATACTTTCTTCCTGAAAATATATCAATCTTTTAGAATAAAATCAAAGCAAAAAGAATTTCTACTTTCCTTTATTTTGTTTTTACTTAATAAAGAGCACATTTTACAGTAAGACTTCAACAGAGCAACAAAACTGACAACCATAGCATGCATTTATCAGAATGTCAATATATTTATTTTTACATAAGTCAACAACATTAAATAAGTACCAAGTCCTTAAAATAGATTTTTCATTAGTGATGCAAAATCAAAACACATTTATTTCTTTCGCAAAAGAATAAACCAAATATAATTGCAAAAGAGCTAATATACATAGTGTAACCATGAGAGAGTGAAAATTGGATAAAAGAAGATAGTTTAGTCATGGCTTAGGACGAATAAGGCATACAAGAATTATTATCATTTTTCTTTCTAAAGTTATAGTGCCTGATTTCAAGAAAATTTAGTGTTAATTTTCTACATTTCTACTTTACCCAATAATGAGAATAAGAGGGACAAGCTTCTTTCCTTCACATATAGATGGAGCATCTCCCTAAAAAGAAGGTGAACCTGAATTTAATACAACCTCTTAAATTGCAAAATAAATCTATGATGAGTCTTTTATTTTAAAAATTATTGGGGGTGGGAAGGTTCTTCCTTTTAAAGTAAACTCAGTAATCTATGCAAGACAGCAACTTTATTTAAAGGCTGAGAATATGCAGAATATCATTTGCACAAATTATCCTCCCAAATAAATGGAATTTACACAACAGCTATTTCTATCTAACATCTGAGGTAAATTGGCGCTATTTCTATTATGTTATCCTTGACTTTCATATGGCTGAACGGAATATAAAACTATTGGTAGTGAGTAGAATTCTCTAATCTCTTCGTTGCAATGGTCAGTCTGAATCTTTTTGGAAGTCTCATTTTAGAAGTGCCAGATTCCCATCAGACAAAGCAATACATACTTATTGTCCAGGAACTCCAGTAAGAAGTAAATTTAGTTGTCATGCTTTGTAGAACTTGCTTTATTTCAGACAAGAAATATGCAGAGGATCTTTCTACTGTAGTATGCTAAATCAAGTTTTATATCCTAAGCCTTTTTCTCATACCTTTTAAGTTAAAGGACATTTCCTAGCCTGGAAATAGAAAAGCATTTGCTCAATGTTTTTATACAGAAATAAATAGGTATCATCTATCCAGCCACTATTTCTTATTTTCACCCGCATCATCCATATCAGAAAGGAGCTTGGTTGTTTTCTGTTTGAAGGAATATGTTTGTTTCATTAAATATGCAACAAAAGATGTACTGGATCAGGTCAAAGGCCTATTTAGTTCAGCATTTTGATTCTTACACTTGTCAAAGACTGAAATCAAAGAAGCAGGATATAAAGGTAAGAGCTCCCACCATTACCTACTGCAACGCACTATCAGCAGACATTTTGAAGTTTGCTGTCTTTCAACTTGGATTTTCAACTTTGATTAATTCAGAAATAGAATCAATGTTCTGGAAAATATTCTGGAAAACCAGATGATAAGAGGATCACAAAAAAGACTGTTTCATCTGCAATAATAATTAAATAGCTCTAAACCTGTACATGTCTCTCACTTTTCTTTTGCATTTGTTTCTCTGATCCTCTTTTAAAGCTACCTTTATTGATAGCCATCACAATCATCTCTCTCTGGAAACTTCACTATTTATATCCTTTGGCTGATGCAGGGCCTAGTAGCTTAAAAAATGAGGGGAAAAACTTTGTTCAAATTTTGATTTTTTAAAAACAAAATTAATTCTTATTAATTATAATTTTTAAAATTAATATTGAATGCATTTATATTTAAACCATTTTGCCTATCTAGTTCGCCAGGACAAAGAACTAGAAAGAAAGACAAATTAAGAAGCTCCACAAAGAATGCATTTCCCAAATGCTACAGTTGTCCACCAATGTCTTCTACTGCCTGCCAAACTATGAAGTACTAGTAAAAGCATGTGTCAATGCAGTGGCTTAGGAAATGTAAGGCAATTTCTGGAAGAGATAGAGTAACCCCCAGGAAGTGAGGTTGATTTCATCATATTCAGAAGGAATATAACAGGGGTGTCAAACTCATGGCCTCACAGCATCATCACATGACATAGTGTGAGTTTTTTCCCCTTTGCTAAATGGGGAGCGGGTGTGGCCAGCATGTGACACATCCAGCCCGGGGGCTGTGAATTTGACAGCCCTTGGATATAATATTGTGTTACTTATTTAGCATATTTCCATACCACATGTTTCTAGCAAAGCCAACCTTTAATGCAATTACTATGGTTCCTGCAATCCTGAATGACAGAAAACAGATCTCTATGATACTCTCCTCAGGGCTTTAGATAATGCTATTCTATTCCCTCCAACTCTTTTCTTTTCCTTCTGTCTGAACATTTCTAAACATTTGTTGCAACTTTTACCTGAAATCATGTTTGCCTTTCCAATATAAAATGATATGACCTGTTATTTAATAATGTCATCATTTATATCATGAAATTTCAAAGGTCTAAGAAGAGAAAGATTCTTCACAATTGAAGACCTTAAAGCCTGCAATAGTTTTGTTGTAAGAAACTCTCAGTGAAAAATATCTGTTACAAGTTATTGGATTGATTAGATAATATTAGTAGAAATTCACAGTTTATATTGGAGCAAAATATCTAGGATATTAATTGTTATTATAGAATTTTGCTTGATATAAAAGCTGATAGACAGATGACTCTAATTATTTTTATGGCTCAGAAATAAATGACATATTTTCCTAATCTTTTTCAATTTACACTTGTACCGTATATTAGTCAATGGGGAATCTTCATTTAGTATTGGTTCTGTCAATTTACCGCAATAAAGTTTTTAAGAAAAAAAGTGCTTGGTTGGTACTTGATGCTTTATGCTTATATACAGAATTTAATTTGGATGATACATGGAGATGATTAAATCTGACCAAATAGCAATAGATTTAAACTTATAGCTGCTCTACAGAGTTGGCATATTTCTTCCAACAATCTGAGTTTTACCAGATTTTACCAAACTCAGAAGGATGGAAGGATGAGTCGACCTTGAGCCGGTGAGGATAGAACTCCTGGCGGTGAGTTGAAATAGCTTGCAATACTGCATTCTAACCATTGTGTGCCACCACAGCATAGATAAGAATACACTTTTTTAAAAACTCTTAATAATAAATGTTGTTGGATTATTGAAGTAGTATAATTTAATGCCCGTAATAAGAGATTCAATGGTGGAGATACATAAGGACCTATGAGCAATTAATGTTCCATTTCATTTCCAGCCTTTTTTTAGTGCTCCTTAAAGTTCAGATATAGACATACCTTTTCAATGGACTGAAAATGGGCTTTTTTCCCTTTAAATTAAACAAATCTGTATATGATTTTTTTTTTATTCAAAATGTGTTAAATGCCCAGAACACTCTGCTTAGGCAAAATGGACATTTCAATCCAGATATAGACGGATGTTTCATTCATGGAATAGTATGTGAACAAAACATTTTCCAAAACAAATATTGCTATCCTGAGTCTTTTTGGGAGTAGATGACATATACATAATAAACAAATAAATAATTATTTCAAGAAAAAAATAAATTACATTTCTATGGTGACAGCAATCATTAAATCATACTGAATTGGATGTGAGGAAGATGGTTAGCATGAAGATTAAAGATAGCAAATATAGACATATCAAACTCAATAAAACCAGGGCACTTTTCAGACTACAGTAGCATTTTTTTTCCAGAACACTTATTTCACAAGATAATTGAATGGCAGAAACTATCCAGTGACTGAGAGACTGAAACAATTTATATAAATTATTTTGTGACCAAACCCTGAAGTTTAAGCTGTATGTGACCAATTTATTTTAAATGTGGAATATAACAAAAACCAATAGCCATATACATTTGTTTGACACATTTCCCGTATTTTTATTAATTTATAATTGAATCAATATATCACAGTTAGGACATGCTGGGAAATTAGGATATACTGGGAAACCAATTTTCTTCATTAATAAGCTGAGAAATGACTTTCATTAGTATTTTTTTTTCAGATTTCTCCATTGCTGATTTTTCCTTTAAATCAAGGATGTCCAACCTTGGCTGACTGGAGAATTCTGGGAGTTGAAGTCCACAAATTTTAAAGTTGGACACCCCTGCTTTAAAACATATGAACCCATTCTAAAGAGATTTTTTTATTCTTCGCCATTTTTGAGCAACATTCCTTGTTTCCTTCTAGCCTTTAAAAAGATCATGAAATTTGATTGTTAATTTGGCACTGGGCCATAAATTCAGATGAGTCTGCCATAATATATTTGATCTTCAGAGCAGTATGTTTCACCTTATTGTGTTTTATTTTTTAACCATTTTCCTTTTGCATGTTAAATCTTTTAAATCTGGTTAACCACCCAAAGTCACTTGACAAGTAAGCAGCTGAATAAATTGACTTATTAAAAATTAAGTAAGTAAATGTCATTGATTCACTGCAATGTTCATGTTGACCCACAGCTGTGGTTTACAAGTAAGAAACCAAAAATATATTGTCAGGCCTTCTTAATTTATTTATAATCCTCTCCAGCTGCAGCTGACTCCAAGCAGCAGTCATCTCAACTTTTGTAGTACATATGCTACACATAATAATTAAATAACAACACTGCAGGTCATAAAGTCACAGGATATGTTTTTAGACTGTATAATGGAAAAAGTTCCTGACCTCTGTGCAATAAGTTTAGGAACAACATTTCAGGGCAATTGCAGGCTATGTATATGGCATCAAGCATGTAATTCGAATGAAGCCCATTTAGGTGGCATTTTGTGAACTCATGTGGCTAAAGGAAATCCTACCTACAGTCTTCCCTACCTACAGTCCTTTATTTTGGTTTTCACCTGAACTTTAGGAGTATTGAAATTTATGGATGGATGGATGGATGGATGGATGGATGGATGGATGGATGGATGGATGGATGGATGGATGGAACCTTCTTCCAACCATCCACCTATCTATCCATCCGTCCATGTCTCCCTTCAGCTTTCAAAAATAAATATTCTTGGGATAAACTGTTGCACTGGAACTTCTATTCTTTGTCCAAATAACCTACATATATACACACATACAAACAGAAACATCTTACATCTCTTGCTTTCTTCATCTTCTTCCTCTTATTAGAAAGCACTGTAGTCATTCCTGACAATATTCTTCTTGCCTACATTAGTACCATTTATTCACTCTCAAATGCATTTTATGAATCAAGTGCTTCATTTAAATGTTGACCATCTATTCTTTTTCTAATCTACAGCATGTTTAAATATATGGATATATTGATCAAGTAAATGAGCTGGTATTTCCGCTTATATAGCAGCCATGTTTTATTTTATTTTATTTTTGCTTATATTTATGCAAATGTATTATTGATTCCTCCCTGGATATTAGGAAAGTAGAAATTTCAAATAAGCAGTTCAGCTTGCCTTTTTTGGTTTTCTTTGCTTTATTTGTTGTTGCATTTGGCAACAGCTCCCTCTAATGCTCTACCTCTTTTATTTTCTGTGTTTCTGTTCCCAAGCATATAGCATCCAACTTATTATTTCATTTAATATTTTGGAGTGTTCTTTGGTGAACAAAATGCAGAAATATTTCTGTTTGGGGCACTCTAAGGGCTTTTTTTAGCCCATGATAGATTGGTATTATGAGCACTCATGAACAACGGTTACTTGAAGAAATAAAGCCAACTGTTTTCCTGAAGAGCTAGTTTGGCCTAGTGGTTAAGGTGTCGGGTGAAAAACTGGAGTCCTTGAATTCTAATTCTTCCTTAGACACACAGCTACATGTTTCTTTGTCCAGTCACTTTCTCTCTACCGTAGAAAAACCTTGCCAAGAAAACTGAATTGGGCATGAATGAAGATAGAGATATGTGGATACCGATGTGGATGATATGCTTATTCAAGGTTAAGAAGCAGAGATATGAAACAGCTTTTAAACAACTGCATTATCTGTTTTTCTCTCCTAACTCCCCCCTCCTTTATATTACTTTATTAACTTTAGCAAGGCAAAATCTATTTTAGAAATATCAGCGTCTCTCAAAATATAAATGAAGAACACAGGTCTCTAGAACAAAAATCATTAAATTCATTTATAAGGCATAGAAATCAGACATCTAAATAGTTATTTGTCTTTTGTGTGTGCATGTGTCTGTGAGAGTGCATACAAGTGCTTGCATGTGCAAGTGTGAAGCGCATGCTCACCGAACCAGTAGCAGACTTCACAGGATTACACAGGATTACACCACTGAACAATATAGCTGTTCTGTGTGCAATGTTGTACATGCTCACGTGAACTTTAGGCCCTTTTTTTATTCAGCTCCTAATCAGTGCTTTGGTTTAGCTCAGAGCTGTCAAACTCCTGGCCTGTGGGCCAGATACACCACAGGCTGGCCACACCCACACCCAGTTTAGCAAAGGGAAAAAAGTCCTGATACGTAACGTGATGCCACCATGACAACATGAGTTTAACACTTCTGGTTTGCTTGATTGACTCACTAGGTCAAAAGCTTACCTTTGAAGAATTAGGTTTTCCTTCCCCTTTCTCTAACAAATGTCTAGTTGAAGGATACATGGCATGAGATGCATGGCATGAAAAGGTTACTGAAAACTCCTTGATACCATCCTATGATTGTTTTGGTTCTTTCAAGTCAGTGTTGAGTCCTGGTGACCTCCTGGACTAGTCTCTGTAATTTTCTTGGCAAGATTTCAGAAATGGTTTTCCATTGCCTGCTTCGTAGGGCTGGCCTGAGGTTACCCAAATGGCTTTGTGTCTTAGTCAGGACAAGAACTCACAGTCTCCTAGTTTCTAGTTAATGCTTTAACCATTACACCAAAATGGCTTTTTCATGGTTATCCAGACATTTTCCCAGATATTGAGTTCTTCTACCTGAAGGATGGGGGCTTCACTACATTTCTAAATCTTTCCCTACCAGACTGTCCTTTCTTTATTGATAAGCTACAGCCAATCTCTATGACAGAAGCATTTAAGTTAGGCAAAGATTTAGGCAACAACCAACCTTATTTTTTAAGCTATTTTCTATCTCCACCACTTTTTCCTGAATAAATGGAACTTAATCTGCTCTGCCTTTGACTGAGGTATGACATAATGAGGAAAGTTTAGGATAAGTTAGAAGGAAAACTAACTGAACTCAGAACAACGGAGGGTGGGGCTAAGCAAAATATTCTTATGGGAGTTTTATGGCTTATGTATTTCGCTTTGAATAGGCATCACTTTATAAATAACATTATTATTTAATGTGCAGGATTTATTTTCTATAGTGTATAAATTTTAACTTTTAAAACTTTTATTAGCAGTCCTATTCATTACATTACAATAGATAGCTCTGGTTTAATTCCCTTGGGCTGGAAAAGGCCTCTAATGGTCCCCCTATATAAGAAGGGAGATACAGAAATTATAGGCCCATTATAGGCCGATCAGTTTTGCTAACAATACTTCATACAAGATATTTAAATATAAAATTAACCTCTTATCTTGAAGAACATTTTGTTTTAACAAATGTTTGGGCTCTTTTTAGAAAAGGCAAATCAACAATTTATCAGTATTTTATCTTAGTTTATCTAGCAAAAAAATATTCTGTTTTCTGAAAGGTAACAGATTTTCTGTTTTATATATTTTAAAGCTGCATTTGATTCTAGTAACAGAACCAAATTATAGGCTAAATTGGAGAAGATGGTTCCTAACAGGCGTTTTACATATTCAATATAATCAGTATATCAAGATAGTATAATGCAAGTTGGATGCAACAGAAAAGGTTCATCTACGGGAGATAGTATAATGAATAAAATAAGGTTGCATTCTGGCCCCTACAGTATTTAAAATTTATCTCAATGATCTGGAGACTACATTACGTCAGGCTAAGGGTCCTTGTCGATTATTATCCAAAAGGAAAATTTGTCCTTTGTTAAGAGTGGATGTTTTGCCAAGGGTCAGGACAGTGATCAGGAACCCAGAAAATTGATTTTTTGGAACCAGAGACAATAAGCGCACCAGTAAACAAAGATATTTTAAGCTTTATTATTAGCTACAGCAAACATATAAACATAAAAGCATAACATAAAAAGTATACATACCAAGTAAATCACTTACAAGTTGCGAGGTACTCCTCAATAATGACAGCAGAGATACCTCAAGGGCTGCCAGTTTCCACAGAACCCAATGCTGGGTTTTGTGCAGAAGTTCCCAACAACCCCAAGATTTTTATCAAAACCTGGCATCAAGTCTTCATGGTCCTGCTATGGTTATGGAACTGCAAGACCTGGCCTGAACATGACTCTGGAATGAGACTCAAAAGTCTGAGACTTTGACTGTAAGAAAAGCTTTATAGCTACGTAAGGGTTCACCCCCTTCTCCTCTATTAGGTAAATAAGATTTTGAAAAAAACAAGCAGGTTAGCTCAGAATTAGCTCTAACCTTTTAGACTTTTGCTAGTATGAAGGAGAAATCAAAGCAAGTTGCTAAGCTCCTCAAAATAACATTGGTCTTCCTCATTGCACAACACCCAGTTATTTTGAACAATATCTATGGAATAGTAGCTTTCTTCCATTTCTTCCACTTATATTTCTTTTATTTATATATCTTTGTAATACTTCTTATGCTATCATAATGTTTACTTAATTTGAATTTGAAACAGCCCATTGTCTTCCTCCTCAATATAGAGATATGTCCTAAGATAGGGGTGTCAAATTCACATCTTCATGGCAGCGTCACATGATGTATTGGGATGTTTTTCCCCTTCGCTAAACTGGGAGTGGGTGTGGCCAGCATGTGACGCATCTAGCCTAAGGGCCGGGAGTTTGACAGCCCTGCCCTAAGAAATGTTATGGTGCAAGGAAACATTGTCTTTCATTTCTCAAAGCTAGTCAGAACCAAGCTAAAAATTATGGAATCAGAACATACTCTACAGCTGTTTACTTAAGAGGCCTTCCCCAGGCATGTCACATCCATGCATATTGTTGCAAAAGAATCTTGATGGAATATGCAGGATTGATTAAAATGCTTCTGTGTTATGTTCCATTGTGCATATTTAAAACACCAATTATAATTTTAAATCAGCTGCTTTTTTATTGATATACATGTAGAGAGAAATAAAGAAAAAAGAACAGAAGAAACTAAAAGTTAAAGCTAATGGCAGATAATAGTATTCTGCACAAGATTCAGTGGGGAAAGGGTAGATAATTTGTTAGTCAGGGAATGTTAGTATGGCTAAAGAAATGTGTAGTGGTGTACATTTCAGAATTATTTCTTACAGAATGTTTATTAAACTAGAGGTTCCTAATCTAGACATACATAAAACAGAGCCACTAAAATCTGTGGCATAATAAGTCATAAACTGAAATCTTGTTTAATTGAAAAGATTAGTTTTCAAGAGTAAACTAGATCCAAATCAGTTTGTACTTCAGCTTTATCAATTCTCTGTGTATTGTTCTGATGTTTTCGATTCAGCACAAAGGAGGAAAAAGTTAGTTTTCAAATTATCATCACATAAAAAGAGAGCACTATAATAAATGTTTACTTAGACTGTATACCTTTGCTGTTCCCCAGAGAGAATTGCATCTCTCACTCACACCACAACAAAGGCTTTATGAAATATGCAAGTGTCTTTTATTTTAGGGCAAAGTCAGACGTGTCTAGCTAACTGGAAGCAATCCTCACTGGGAGATGATTAGCTGCAGTGAAGCTCAATTAAACTTAGCATGTTTAAATGAACTTGGGTTATTCCCAAAGAAAGGAAAATAAAAGTTTACTGCCAGAAGTTAAGAACTGGAACCCAGGCATAAATAACAGTTTTTCCTTTTGATTGATTTCTTTATTTATGGTTCTCTATACTCCTGGGAGCCAGGATTTTGAGTTTCAGACTTTAATGAGAAATGCCTTTATTTGCTTAGTTACTAAACTCAGCAAATGGTTTTAAGAATGATTCAAAAACCTTTTTTGAGCAAAGAAAGAGTAAAAGCCACAAAAGAAGTTTGAGGATAGCTTTGATAGAAGACGTGATATATTTTTACAAATTTAGCTTCTTCATTCGTCAACTTTACTCCATGAAACTCAAAGTAAGACATCAATCTGCTCAGTAACAGAAAAGTGGTTTAAATAAATGATGTTTAGAAATGGCTGAGTAATATGCTAATAATTGTACTTAGAAGCATTTCATTTGCTGTACTGTGAAATATTTTCTTCTACTATTACTTCTATGATTTTCTATTTGTGCTGAAGTAACTAAGTCAAAGTTTTTAAAATTAGGCAACTTTAAGATGTGTGTACCTTAATTCCCAAAAAGTTGTCAAATTTGGAAAATAGTGGTAAAAATCACCCTTTGTCTCTAACTATGCATTAGTGAACCGCATCATGTGAATAGAGCTTCATACTCTTAATCTACAAGACAGAGAGAGAGAGAGAGAGAGAATTCCAGAAAAAGTAAAACAAAGGGGAAAAGTCAGGAACTAACAACATTGTCCATAGTCA
The DNA here is from genome assembly GCA_032468155.1 of Oxyrhabdium leporinum. Taxonomy (NCBI): domain Eukaryota; kingdom Metazoa; phylum Chordata; class Lepidosauria; order Squamata; family Cyclocoridae; genus Oxyrhabdium; species Oxyrhabdium leporinum. Next base: position 1,320 of record JANHFL010006515.1, on the reverse strand, counting down.
CCAATTAAAGTTTGGGAGTATCCAAGAAGTTGGAATATTTCATGTAACTAAAGTGGGAGTAACATCTGTTTCAAGAAAATTTTGTAATGATAAGTTTTTTCTAAAAAAAAAACCAACATTTTGCTAAGGAATCTGTGTTAGGCTTAATTTTCTTTCTTCATGGTGCTAAAGCAAATCTTAAAGTCTAAATGCTTTTTGTTGTTTCTAAAAGCTACTGAATTGCATGTAATTTCGTATTACATTGATTCTTCAGGTTATCCATGAAGAGGTTAATCTTCATGATCTCTAATTATTTGAATTCAACACCAAATAAACTAGTTATTTGTAGTTGGACCAGCTCCATCTTGTGGTCTAACTGATGTGGATGTTTTCTTTTTGGATTTCTCTTTTTCTTTCAATTTAGTTGCCAGCACTCTATCGCCAGGTTCTTGAGTCCATGATTTATTTTTATAGCACTGAAAGAATATATATTCATGTTTAATAAAGGGATATAGGAGAGGGAAAGGCAGAAGGAGAGGGAAAATTTTGTTTATCCCAACTGGCTATTACAATCAATTTATATATGTACATGTAAATCAATCAAGAGAAAATCCTTCTTTCCTCTCCACAGTGCTTCATTTTTCTGTTATTAAGTTGTGATACTCCATTATAAAAAGGAGAGCATGTTGACAATATGGCACATTTACTAAATCTTTAGCATTATGATAACCATGACTCCAGCTGGCTGCTTGGACTAGTCCCTACAATTTACTTGGGAAAACTTTCAGAAGTGGTTTGCCCTTGCTTTCTTCCTGTGGCTGAGAGTCAGGGATTGGCCCAAGCTCACCCAGCTAGCTTTGAGCCTTAGGCAGGTGTAGAACTGATGAACTCCCAGTTTCTAACCTGGTGTCTTAACAACTACAACAAACCTACTCTTTATGTAGGTCTAGGCAGCTGAAATATGATGCAAAGAGATTTCATATATGAAAATATCTGAAGTTCAGTTCTGAATAATTTATCCTTTTCATTAGCCATTAGTTCTGCCAAGTTGTGTAAAAATGGTTCATATCAACGTTTCAAAAGTTCTGTATATCCAAAGCAAAATGAATGTGAGAAAAAAGCAGTTCTGTGCTGAATTAAAACAATAATAATTTCATAATTATCATATTGAGTACTCTTGAGTACTCACTGTGTTAAGCTGGAAATAGCTAAAATGTTTATTTTACAAGAAAGGGGAAAAGTGCTTATTTTTCATAAAATGGTCTTTTTTTGTAAAGTTTTTTATTTTTAAATCTTTATACAAACATATCATTGTGTGAACAGTGTGGTATCTGGGTATCA
>JANHFL010006514.1:266540-284963 GCA_032468155.1 Oxyrhabdium leporinum | reverse complement strand
ACCACGGGGGGGGGCAGGTAGCTAGGCCACACATGGATGCTGCGCATGGAGCAACGCAAGGCGAACCGTGAATGAGTTAGGTAAGCTCCGGAAACCGCGAGGGGAGGGGATGGGTAGCTAGGCCACACGTGGATGCCACACGCGGAGCAGCGCAACGCGAGCCGCAGACGCTCTAGGCAAGCTCCGGGTGTCGTTGTGGGGTCGCGGGGATCTAGGCCGTGCATGGACGCCGTGCATAGAGCAGTGAGCCACGGACGCGTTAGGCAAGTTCCAGACGCTGCGCGGGGTGAGCGGTGAACAGGCGGGCAGGAGCAGGGCCAGCAAGAGGTAATATTTGCCGGTTCTCCGAACCAATCAAAGGTTTCCCTACCGGTTCACCTGAACCGATGTGAACCGGCTAGATTTCACCTCTGGTGGGTAGCGAGGTGCAGACCTGAGCGACGCACGGAGCCGAGCAACGCAGGAGGCGGTGATGCTAGAAAAGCTGCGGGGGCTGCAGGAGGGGAGGGCGGGTAGCTAGGCCACGCGTGGATGACGCACGGGGAACGGAGCAACGTAAGCGGCGGTGGAGTGAGGCAAACTCCTGGAGCCGCAGGCGGGGCGGCTAGCAAAGCCGTACGTGGACACCACGCAAGGCGAGCAGTGAGCAGGTGCACAGGGGCGGGGCCAGTCAGAGGTGATATTTGCCGATTCTCCGAACCGATCAAAATTTTCCTTATTGGTTTGCCTGAACCGGTGCGAACCAGCTAGATTTCACCTCTGACTATAACCTATGTGGGAAAGAGAAACAAAAAGAAAAGACAAACCCAACAGAAACTTGAAGAAGAGTTTAAGACTCTAGAGTTGGAACTACAAAAAGAACCACAATACACACACACACACTTATATAAATATATATATTAAATGGAACTCATAAAACGTAAGCTGAACCTAATAGATAAAGAAGAATTAGCACAAAAAATCAGAAGTTCTAAACAAAACTTCTTTGAAAATACAAACGAGCCATGAAGATGGTTGGCATACAAATTGAAAAAGGAGAAAGAAAAGAAACTGATTCACCAATTAATTTCCTAGATGCAGAGAAGGCAATTTATGTTTACGCAATTAAGAAATGGAAATAAAAAAAGAATAGTATAAATTGCAGGCATTTGCAGATGACTTAGTCTTCATATTAGAAGACCCACAAGAAACAGGCCCTAAACTATTTTAAAAAATAGAAGAATATGGGAAAGTGGCAGGATTGAAAATAAGTAAAGAAAAAACTAAGATTTTAGTGAAAAATATTACAGAAAAACAGAAAAAGAGAAATAGTGAAGAGATTAGACATACAGATTGTCAAGAAAGTGAAATATCTAGGGGTGCAATTAACAGCAAGATGTGTAACGATTAAGGAGGATAATTACTATAGATTTGGAAAAATGGGAAAACTTGCAATTATCATTAATGGGAAGAATAGCAACAATCAAAATGAATATATTACTGAAATTATTGTACCGTTTCAAACAATTCCTATAAAATTGGACAAAAAATACTTTGAAGAGATTAATAAAATAATATTAAAATATATTTGGCAAGGGAGAAAAGCAAGAATTAATTTAAAAAGTTGCACGATGCAAGAACTAGAGGTTTTTGACTACCAAACATGAATGAAAGAATGGGTTACACTGAGGAATAGAAGATTATGGACTCTGGAGGGTCATGATTTGCAATTGGGTTGGCATGCTTTTCTACGGTATGAGAAAAATAAAATACATGGATACTTCCAGAGACACTATATAAGAAATGCTTTATTGTCAGTGTGGGGAAAAATAAGGGATGAACACTATTTGAAACACTAGTCTGGCTTTCGACTAGGGAAGCACCTGTACATCCAAATATCTTTAATATGGGAAATATTGTTAGATACAAAGATATCTTGAATGAAAAGGGGGAGCTCAAAACTAAACAAGAATTGAGTGAGCAAGGGATTGATATGGTTTAGTATTCATATGTGCAAATACAGTCTAGATATGAAAAAGATGCTAAATTATATGGTTTTTATAAAGAATTGACAGAGTTGGATAACATATTAACAGGAGCTGAAGAAAGATTGCTAAAAAATTGTATAGTTATTTATTATTAAGCTGGAAGAGGAACAAATGAAGGAGACAATGATAGCATGGGCAAAAAAATTTGGATATACAATAGAGTTAGATAAATGGCAGAAACTGTGGGACAGGAATTATAAATTAACAATGTCAACCACATACAAAGAAAACTTGTACAAGATGTTCTATAGATGGCATTTGGCACTGGCAAGGATGTTTAAAGATAAATCAGCTCAATGCTGGAAGTGCCACCAGATACCTGGATCATACTATCATATGTGGTGGACATGTGTAGAAGCAAGAAAATATTGGGCAAAAATACATATGTGGCTGGAAAAGATGACACAACAGCATATTAATTTAAAACCTGAAATATTTTTATTGGGGATTCTACCTCATACTTATAGTAAAGAGAATGTATATTTAATTATCCATGTATTAACTGTGACTAGAATTGTATTCGCACAAAATTGGAAATGTGAAGTGATTCCTACAGAGGAAATTGTGATCAGGAAAATATTAGAATGTGCAGAAATGAATAGATTAACACTTGCAATTAAAGAGGAACAAACTGAATATTATATGATATGGGAACTATTTTACCGATGGCTAGAGAATATGAAAATTAGAAATAAAAGAAAAGCAGTGAAGTAGAAAATAGATGAATTGAATGAAAAATGTTAAGATGATGATTGTTATAATGAATGATATATGTATTAGCAATAAGATAGAAGTAGAAAACACTAATATAAAGAATATAGTTGAATGCGCACACATACTAAAGATATTTGGATGTACAAGTGCTTCCATAGTCGAAAACCAGACTGGTATTTTCAAATAGTGCTGTTCCCTAATTTTTCCCCACACTGACAGTAAAGCATTTCTTATATAATGTCTCTGAAAGTATCTATGTATCCTATTTTTCCCATACCATAGAAAAGCATGCCAACCCAATTGCAAATCATGTCCCTCCAGAGTCAATAATCTTGTATTCCTCAATGTAACCCATTCTTTCATCCATGTTAACACTGCTGCTTGGTAATATAATTCCCAATTTGGTAGTCCAAAACCACTTCTAGTTCATGCGTCCTGCAACATTTTAAAATTAATTCTTGCTTTTTTCCCTTGCCAATGCTTGTTTGATATTTTCCTTACCTTGCTTAAATATTAAATAAAGTGAGGTATTTTTTTTAAACTTTTGGTGGATCATAATTCTGCAGTGGTAATGCTGCTTTTCTGTTTGGAATTGCTATCTTTTGTTTTTAAACAATGGAAATATTTTTAATGATATAAGGTACTCTGGATGTTAATGAAAATATAGAATAGACACACATTGGGAAGGACAATCATTTTTATAAACATGATTATTATTTGGAGCAAACGTGAGAGACCAAGTATTGTATGTCATGCAAAGATCCGAAGCTATGAAGAACAGGTAGGTATTTGATATATGACAAGATAAAGGAACCTGCCATAAAATGGATTGTTTTATGATCATAAGATGAATCAGTAATGTGACTGATGTTATGATCTTTTGCAGCAATTGTTACGCAAACACCATACCTGTTAAGCAAACCAATGATTAACCATGGATGTGGTTTGCCAAAAACTGGAAATCCTGTATTCGGCAAAACCATAATAAAATGTGGTTATGTAACTGTGGGATGCTAAAAACGGCCATAAATGCAACTGTGTTGCCCAATGTCTGAAGTTTGGTTTTGTGGCAAAGATAGCCGAAATAGTTGGAACTTCTGGGCAGTAAATGCCCTTTTTCGTAACTTTGAATGGTCACTAAGTGGCTGGTTGTAAATTGAGGATTACCTGTAGTAATAATACATGGCAGTTAATGATAGGTTAGGAGTGTGGGCAGTCTGGTTCAAGTCCACCTTTAGCTATGGAAGCTCTTTTCTAGCTAACATTGGCCAGTGCAACATGCGTCTCAAGTTTCTGTTGTCATTATAAACAAACATGTAAGCTATGTTCATCTTGGTAGAAAGAAAAACAGAAACATAGAAAAAGACCTATTGGTCAATTGAGTCTGCCCTTTGGAGTTTTTTGAATTATTATTTTTGTTTATTTATTTACTTTTTGTTACGTTTATCCCAAGCATGTTTAAACTCAGTTACTGATGACTGACCCATTACCTCCATTGGAAGTTGGTTCTAAGTTTCTACTATTATTTATTTGAAGTAATACTTTCTAACCTTACTTTAAAGAAGAGATATTAAATCTAATATTAGTAATAATGCCATCAAGGGACAACACAATAATTATTTCTAACGACTCTTGAAAAACGGCTCACTGCCTGCATAGTTAATTTCTCTTTGAAGCAAAGAATTTATATTCTTTGACATCATAGCTGATCCCACATGAAGCTGCCAAACTGTTGCTACCAGACTGTTGTGCCTAAAGCATGCCTTTACTAGCATACTAAATGGCAAATCTCATTGAGCCAATGGGGATCCATTACTTGTATTGTACCCTTACATTTGTATACATGTGTGTTTGTGCATGTTCCCACTTAATGACTGTAAAGATTTTTATAGCCAGATCCATTAGTCTTAAAATAATAATATTTAAGCACCTAAAGTTTAGGCTACAAGCCCGTATTTCTTAGTCTTCTAATTCTGGCATTAGTCTACAAGTACAATGCTACATTATGTCTTTGAATTCAGGGAAACCTATTCTTCATACATAAAACTATAGTATAGCCAATACTGGCACAAAACTAGATTTATAAATTATAGAAAATGTATTTATATAGAGCACAGATTCCAAACAACTCTCCTGTGCACTTGCTCTTCCAATGTAAAGGAAAACTAATATAATATTATCTGGAGCTGGTTACCATCTGGTCACACTGTTATTTTTGCTAACATACTGATCAAAAAGAGTTATGAACCCCTTTAAAAGATACAAGGTTTTGATGTGCAGTGGCTTCTTAGATACATGTTTATATGAAACGAAGTATATTTGATTCACTGTTGCTAGATCACTTTTTTTTTTAAATGTAGTAAACCAGGGCTTGTGACTTAAATGTTACATGAACCTAAGCTTCTCTTTTCTAAAATTCTGCATCTTACATCTTCCTGAGAATGTCACCAGAAAGCCAGGAACTATACTGATCAGAAAGCTAGCTTTGAATTTGATTGATGCAGGTTCAAATCTAATTTAGCCTTACATTTCAAATAGTTAAATGTGCCACCAGTCCTATGGTCTTAAGACTGAGAAGCCAGAAGACGGAAGAATGTTCATTTGAACTTCTCACATTACTTTCCACTGTATCTGAATCAGTTATTCCCCCCCCCCCCGTTTTTCCTTTCAAGTCGACAGTGCAGAGAAAAACTCAAAATAGTGATATCAGCCTTTGGGCCATTCGTCAGCTGATGGCTTTACTGCCTTGACAGACAGGTATTAATATACTCGAACAATTGTTCTAATAACAAAGCATGTTTTTAGTGGGTCTCCATTGTGTGAGCGGCCTCCCCTCCCTCCCAAGACAGGCAGGATTTTTTTTGTCCAGATAAAATGAGTGAAGGATTAAAAAGGGTCAGAAGCGTCCTTGGAGATCATCTAGTGCGAGTTTCTGCTCAAGGCAAAACACCCACCGCTTCAGCAGGACTGGTTGCGAAAGCTTCTGCCAAAAAGCTTGAACAGGTGTGGGGAAGAAGGGGGGGGGGAAAGGCCCGCAATGCCTAATGCAGAACTGAGGACCAACGGTTTATTCTGCAGCGTAGAACGACGGGCGGAATAGCCCCAGCTTTGAGCAAACAGCACCGACAGCCCGAATAAAGGAGCCAAGCCCCAGGGTTGGGGCCTTGCCCGCTGGCAAAGCCCGTCCTCTCCATTCGGTGGCTGCTCGGCCTGCCTTCCACGTGCTTTGGGCGGCGGCAACAAGCAACCGAGCCACCGCCTCCGGGCGGAGCACCAGCGAGGAGAGGGGGGGGAAAGCTGCTTCTTATACTCCACCGCCCTGTGCCGCGCAGCCTCCTCTATCTCTGCCGCACACGCGCCTGGAGCGGGGGAAGGGGAGGCGGCCAATGCTGCCGCCGCCACAGCTGTAGATCCGCCAGCCAGCTCGGGCAGACAGGAAAGCAGCCGCCTCAGCAGCATGGCGGGGCTGCGCTACCCGTCGCAGAGCAGCTACTGCCGCGTCGCTACAGCCATGAACCTCCTGCTCGGCGTCTTTCAGGTCCTTTTGCCTGGCTTCCGTCTGGGAGGAGCGCAGGGCCAAGGTAAAGAACCTGGCGGAATACTCGGGGGGCTAGCGCCGATCTGCAGCGGGAGATGAAGGCGGGGGAGCTGGTGTGCATGTGTGTCTTGGGGTGGGGTCGAGCAGAAGAGGTCCGGGTCTGACAAGGACGAAAGTGCACTGAGGTTTTCCACCCTCGCCTCTCTCTCTCTCTCTCTACGCCTCCCTTTGTGCAGCAACGACTTCGGCTGCTGCCTTCCCGGGCGCCCAGAACGGGAAAAAAGAGCCATGAGCCAGTTCCCCTTTCTGCCTCATTGCTTAAAGCTTTTTTTAAAAAAAAGAAGAGAGGAAAAAACGACCGCTCGTTCGGAGCTCCCTTGCACGAGCGTGTGGCAGATCAGTAAATAAAGGCGTGGGGGAGCCAAACCGCCGAAGGCGCGTTTGCACCCTTGTGAACGTGCGGACGCTGCTTTCACGATTTGCCGCCGCCGCCCCCTCTCTTCTCGCCCTGCTCGGGCAACACGCTGCTGCGGTTGCAGTTCAGTTGCTGCTGGGGTTCGTGGCTGAGAAAACGACGCCACGCTTCCTCGCCCAGGCTCTCCCTTCTGCCTTCCCCAGCCCGCCTAACAGAAGGAAGGGTGGGTTGTTCGGATTTGGGGCTGCTGAGATAGCTTCCCCCTCCACCCTCCCCACCCCCGCCGCGGCTTGCTGTTTTACAGAATAAAAGGCCAAACGCGCGCCTTTGGCAAGTCGGCCTCCTCACACTCCCCTTTCCTTCGCGCGTGGTGTCTGCAGCAGCGTTCAATATGGAAGCACCTCTTAGCCTCGAGCCCGAACAAAACAAAGCCTGACCACATGTTTGTGCCGCTCTGAAAGGCCCGGTCGTAGAACATACGAACTCGCCTTCTTTCTCTAACTATATTAAGATCCAGGTCACCACGATTCTCCCCTGACCTGGTTAGAAGTGATTTGGCACTGATTGAGGTTTCTACCTCTTCTCTCTCACCCCCCCCATCTAGCGATTGATCCTATTCCCAATGTGGTGGAGCTGTGGCAAGCAGAAGAAGGGGAACTCCTGATGCCTGCTAAGGTAAGGGAAGAGGTAAAAAGCAGAAGGGATATGGGGTGGTAGCACCTATAGAATAAGATCATTCTTCCCCTTAGAGGGGGTTAGGTGTCTCTGGAAAAACAAGTAATTTCCGTACATTGCCAGTGTTTTCCTCCACATTGTTCTGCAAGTCATGGTGGCCTAAGATTTAGAGAAGGTGGTGGCTGTGGCTGGAAAGCAATTCACCCATGTTCGTCTTGACGGGAGATCAGCACACCAGGTTCTATTTTGCTGTAATTTCAGAGGAAAATAATGAAGGTTATATACCAAAAAGTACTCTGAGCTTCTGCAAGATTTCAAAATCTATCGCACCTGATAATTTTGTAGGACAAATCCATTGACATATGATGGCAGTACTGCTTCTATAAGGAAAGGTTTCTGTCAGCAGATCTCAGGAACTTTTGACAAATGTGTTTAAAACCCACTTCTTTAAGAAGAACATTGTATCAGGATATCTTTATAGAGATATTTTTCTTGTTACAATGTAATACCAATTTCTCCTGCCCTCCCATCTCTGTTAAAGTGAGGGAATATAGCCACTTAAATTGTGAGGATACTCAATTTATTACTCTTAATTATTTTAAAATTCAAACTTTTAGAAAAATTCTTAAAAATAGAAGGTGGGTGGTTTTCATATCATTTTTAACAGTTACAGATACATTTTATTTAGCAGCTATCTAAGTTTGCATTTTTCCATATTCTGTCTATAGTTCCTCACATTCATAAACAATGCAATATTCATGACCAGTATGATTTTCTGTAATCATGTCTTCTAATTTAGGTATAATCCCAATGATCTGAAAAGAGTTTATTTCTAAGCACTAAAGGTATAACTTGTCTTATCCCCAGCTGCTGCAGGAGTTCATATGGTAGGTAGAGGCCTCATATGGCAATATAGCTTAAGGCCTCAGGATTGGAAGAACTTCTCCATGTGGTATCTTCCATGGCTACCAGAATAAATGCCAGCAGAAGAAGGTCTGGCATGGAAAGATTGTATTTGGGGAACTAATTTCAGCTTCTTAATCCCACCGTGATCATTTGTAGAGCATGATAGTTCCATCAACTCCCTAGATAAAATAAACTCCCTTCGCTTTGGACTTAAATATCTATGGTAGAAGTAAAGTATGTGTGAGCACTATTACTGAGACCATTTCTTACTATGCAGGAGTGATTTATGTGAATTGGTGTTTGTGTGCTTATGCCATTTAGTCTTAAGAAAGATGTAACACTTGCAATTATTTTGACTGCACATTTCCAGGCACTTGAAAACTTAGTACGTTTGTTTTCTGGCTTTGTTTTTAATTGATAAAGTGGATATTCATTTGTTTTATCTAAACTGAAGGTGGCATATAAAAAATTGTGTGCTTTTATGTTTAGTTATTATAATCACCCATCTTTGATTAACTTCAGTGTTGCTATATTTTATTTATGCTAATGTTTTAAATTCATGGCATTATTAGTTACTGATTTCTGTTTAGAAAAGGAGGGTGCTAACTTTAAGTAAAATTAAGATCGTTGGTTTTTCTGGATTTTCAGCAAACTTGATAAAATAAGTTTAATATTGTGTATAATACCAAATTATTGTTTGTCCAACATCTGTGTGCAGAAAAGGACAGCACAGTAGCTGAAAGCTTATTACTACCCGTATAATGTGTTCAGCATAGTTTACATCATCTAAATCAGTTGTATATTATATTTTCATGGAGCATATAAATAAATATTGTTCCAAATTATTATATTATGTCATCAGTCAATTGTGTATTACTAAGCCGAATGGTCTTTTGTTTCACAATGCTTTCTGCCTTTCCTTTATTAGCAATAGTGCATGTTGCATGCAAAGTTGACCTTTGTTTCAGCCTTGCGCAGTAAGGTGAAGCAGCCCTCATTGCTGTCTTAGTTTAACATGCAGCAGTAATTATCTTGATGTAGCAAATGAGTTTTGAAAAAAAGCTGAATTTCAGTTTTATGCAATTGGAAACATTCTGCAAGCATCTACCTGATTTCTCCTATCTTACATTTATAGTATGTTGGTTTGTTACTATCATAATTTCTAGACATTAAAACAATGGTTTTGGCGGTTATAGGAATGATTGTCTAACAACTCTGAAAGATATCAAAATGAAAAAGTTGACTTGTAAGCCTTGAGATAAGATAATAGAAACATTTCTTTCTTTTTTTATGGGTGAGGAACATGTTACTTTAACAGGAAATATTTTATTTTTTTCTGTAAAAGTACGCTTCATATATTTTCCCCATGAAAAAAAGTTTTACTAGTATGACTTCCTATTCATATATAAATTTTGCAGACACTAGTATGAAAATAGATTGGTTTCACTGATACCCACAGCCAGTTTTAAAAAGCAGAAGTGAATTTAGAATAAAGACTAATAAATTTCTTCCTTTGTCTACTGTGAGATAGTTTGAAGTAAATTTTAGGAGAGCTGGAGTATTTTGGGCACTTCCTAAATGCCTTTTTAAGAGGATATTCAGTTTTAAGTTCATATTGTTCAGTTTCTCTGTCGGGCCTATAGTATTTTGTTTAGTTTCTATGTAAGCCCAATGCCAATATTAAGTAGAAAGTGAATTAAGAGTTTCAGTTTAAATTCTCGGTTATGAAGTAATGAGACAGATGTTCTTATTTTAGAAACTGGTGGAATCTCAGATTCAAATCTTGAATAACTTTGAAATGCTCATGAAAAGAATAGTTTTTTCACAATATTTTTCAATAGCCTTTTTCTAATATTCTTCAGGAATAGATAGAAACCATAAAGCAAAAGTGATGAAGTGCTGCAATTCAAACACGGCTTTGTTTATAAATTCTTAATTGCATTTTCCCGTATTATACTAATGTCATTTCTTGCTACAGTATATTGATTTCTGGGAATCAACTGCATTAATGCTTGTTCAACTAATGACTTATAGATAATCAGTTGCTATGGGCAATTGTACAAGTTACCATATTTTATGCTCATTATGGTTTATAAATAACATGTCCATTATGAATTGTTAGAGAGACTGTGTCTAATTTTGTATTTGTCCATGGCTGTCTTAATTCCTATGGTAGGAACAGAACTAAAATAAGACTGATTCTCCAGTGAATATTTTAAAGTCTTTTGTGGGTGCATTTGTTAGTCTGTCTTGAAAGGAGTGGTATTTTCTTAATTTTGTGGAACACGTGTATATAGGTTAAATAAAGCAAAGGGAGTGTAAAAGTATTCTAAAAAGAAATCTTGTCCCATTTGTGTACACTCTCATAGGTGTCTTAATTAAACTATATGTTTATTTAAAGTATTTGTAAGTAGTCCTCGACTTACGACCAGAATTGAGCCCAACATTTCTGTTGCTATGTGAGAAAGTTACCGGTCAGTTAATTTTGCCCCATTTTATGATTTTTCTTGCACGGCTAAGTGAATCACTGCAGTTGTTAGTAACAATTTGTTCAGTTGTTGCTCAGTGAATCTGGTTGCATCATTGACTTTGCTTGTCCGAAGGCCTCAAAAAGAGATCACATGACCTCGGGATACTGCAACTGTCATAAATATGAGCCAGTTGCAAGCATCTGAATTTTGATACATAACCATGAGCTGCTGCAGTGGTCATAAGTGTGAAAAATAGTTCTGTCCCTTTTTTCAAAGTGCTGTTGTAACTTCGAACAGTCACTAAATGAATTGTAAGTCGACTTTCTGCACTGATTCGAAAGAGATTATTTGATTGCAGTAAAACTTGCTTTTGGGAAAAAAACACCCTCTAAAGACCAAGTTAATGCAGTCATAACAATAGCAATAGCATTTGGACTTATATACCGCTTCACAGCCCATCTCTAAGCGGTTTATAGAATCAGCATATTGGCTCCAAGAAGCAGGGTCCTCATTTTACTGATCTCAGAAGGATGGAAGGCTAAGACAACTTAAACTGGTCAGGATCGAAGGAATTGAACTTCTTGCAATGTGAATAGAGTTAGGTTGCAAGATTGCATTCTAACTATTGTGCCATCATGGCTTTGTCATATTTAAATATGAATGCTGGGTCAGGCACATGATGAAATCAATGCAAAGGATGCTCGCTGATTTGAATGCTATGTTTAGTTACAAGAAATGATAAAATCTTGATGGCACAAATCCTATTTCACTTTAGAAGATGTCTCACTTAGAATTCTGGCGGTTGCATTCATAAGAAGTTATAATCTTCCTGACTGCTGTTAATTCTGGGAGTTGTAGTGCTAATATATTTTGAAGAGATCCTTTATTTCTGATATTTATGGATTGGATGTAAGAAGCACAGATTATGAGCTAAAAAGTGTTTTGCTTCAGGTTTTCAGGTAGAAGTATTCAATTAATAGTATAACAAGGTAATTTGTATCCAAATAAACAAGCAATATTCTAGAATGTTTTAGGATATTGCTCCCCAGATCTGTGGATAGGGCTATAGGTTATAAAAAGAAAAGACACTTATTATGTGTTTCCCATGCACTTAAGGGAGTACTATGATATAAGAGCTGGATGCATTTTGCAATTAGGAAGAAATTGGAATTTTCATTTTCTTTGTCTATATGAAGGATGTGGCATATGTGAATGTGGGAAGAAGAGGAAGCTACATTCTGTAGTCAGAAATGCAGGACTCTTACAGTCTTGCTATTTCCCTGCCAAGGATGATAGAAAAAAATAATCTCAAGTGGGAAAACCTTTAGAAGTGTGTGTATTAAGCAAAGTCTATCTATTGATACTTCTCAGAAGGGAAATGACATGTTTAAGTTTATTTGAGTGTTACTCAAGGATAATATGCCGTGAACACTGGGGCTGCTCACTATGGGATTTGGAGATACTGCTTTCCCAGGGCCTAATTTATGGAAAAGAAATGCCATTTGTCATGTATTATAGATTTCCTGGATTTTCCCATGAGTCTAAATGCAGCTATTAAATGCTGTTCATGGGCTGGCTGTTGTCCATCTCTTTGTATACTGCTTATTACGGTTCATCACACAATCAGCCAGATGTTCACACTGGATTTGACATTTTTGTCTACCTATCCAGTCCTTTCCAAGGACCTGTGATAGGCAAATGTGGATGTTTGATGGTGCTTGACATATAGTTGCAGCATGTAAGCTGTTCTGAGTAAATCTGCCTTTTGCAATTGACTGATGGTGAATTTGTCAGTGCTGATGGTGTTCACGTGGTGCTCCAGTTGTTTTGAGATTGCACCCATGCCACGTATTACCATTGGTTCTACCTGAGCTTGCTTTTGTCACCAGTCATTTTATTTCTGCTTGCAGGTCTTTGTATTTTGTTATCTTCTCCAATCTTCTAGAATATCTTCTATTCTGCTGTCACACTATATATTTTCATAGTTGTTATTATTTATTTTGTTACAGTGGTCTTGTGTTACATGCCTGAAGATTTACTTCAAAAAGTTTAAATTTTTCTAGTAGCATTTTTCAAAAATTGGCATGCAAAAGTTAAGACATATTGTAGTGTGGTAGCCTAATTAACATGGAACATCACTGAGCAGTTACAGTACTAGCATTGCCAAAATAAAGTATATGAGGGAATGCATGTTTGTTGCTGAAAAGTTTTCTGACGTTTTCTTTCTTTACTAGGCTGAATCAGAGGAGGACATGGAGGAAGATGGCCAAGAGCAGAGGTAAGTAAGTCAACTTTTGATAAGAATCTGACCAATTGGTCCAGCTAATCTTTAGTTATCAGTTCTTTCTGGCAGTGATTACCATAGGTTTCAGTTAAGAAAATGTCCAGCTTTGCTCTGCAGCTATGACAGATTCCCACTGAATTCATTCTGTAGCATTCTTCACAGTATCAGTACAACTGATACTTTAATGTATATTGCTTTTTTACTAGAGAAATGCAACACAACTATAGTGCAATTTGACTTATAATAATAGCATCCATAATTATCTTTAAAATCATTGACATGTTCTTATTTAATTCTTTATTTCTCTGGGAAATGTACTTTCTCAAAGGAACAATATTTTCAAGGGAGCCATATTTCTAAATGCAGATTGGTGCTGATCTGTGTTAGCTTAGATGAATTTTATATAGAAATGTAATCTTAGGTAGACATGATTCTAGAAAAATTAATATAAACAATGCAATTCCTCCTGTTACAAAAATAACATTAACATTATTGCTCAGTCTCAGTCTCCCTCTTAACATCGGAGGTAGGATTTTATAGATAAAGTATCGATACTTCTTTCCAAAATATTCATGTAAATGTTTTAAATAATGCAGAAACTTTAAAATTTAAAACTGAATGATGGTTTTTTGTAGTTATTTCAGTTTCCTTACTAACATTAGAAAAAAAATACGTGTACCTTGCTCTTTGCAAATGGTTGAATAATGCCTACCACAGGTGATAATTCACTGCTCCCTCTGCTTGCTCTTATTCTCAAGAAAGAGGAAGATTTTATTAGGGAACCTAGTGATTAGCTGTAAGTTGCTTCATTAACTTCCCAATCAAGTACAGATATCTATATGTTTGCTGATTAATGGATATACATATTTGAATTGTTCCCAATGCACTGACAAACATAATCAGGTTTTTCTTTAATTAGCTAGCATCCTTTCTTTGTTGCAGCTGATTATACTTGATTTTGTAACTACTACTGTATACTTGCATATCCTTAACCGATCAAGCTAAATCCAGAAACCACCTGGAACTTTTAATAGTCTATTTTATTTATCAGTGAATTGGAAAATACATAGATATCTTTAGATATATAACTATTTCTAAAGTATTGGTAAAATTACCATAATTTGGAACAGCATATAATATAGCAATATCTGGTTCTTTTAACCTTTGAGATTAATTTTAAAAATAATTGGTGATGTAGAATTCTTGCTATATACTTCAAAATATTTTGCCTAGTCTTTTTCAAATACTGTAAAATGAAGATGAGGAAATTTTGTTTTTTATACACCAAATTATTATATTTTTTTGTTCTACTGTGTTTCCCCCAAAATAAAATCAGGTCTTATTTTCTTTTGACCCTGAAATAAATGCTTGGCTTTATTTTGGGGGAGGCCTTATTTTTTCCCTATGTACTGGGAGGTGGGAGGCGGGGGGGGGGAAGCTGCCCCTCTTAACAGCAGCTTGGTCCATGGAACAGCTGATAAGCGGGTGACCTCCTGCTACTGCCTCGAAGAGTCCCAGCCGCTCTTGCAGCCGATTGAGGCTGCAAAAGCAGAAGGAGGCCCCGTGCGCCTTTTGCCCCCTTCAAGAACAGTCTTACCTCAATCTGCTGCAATGGCCTAAGTTCTCGGCGCGCCCCAGCCTCCACCTGCCCTGCTTGCTGGCCCTGCTGCTGCTGGGACACTGGGGGGACAACACTCTCAGAAGATTGTAGATCGCAGCCAACTCACCAGCGCCAGGCAGGAGCAGCCCAGCAGGGCAGCCCAGAGCAGTTCTGCCAGGTAGACAAAGAGCTCCCACAAGGCCAGCAGCAGCATGGGCAGTCACTCATGGCAGTTGCTGCAAGCGAGAGGCGAGCGCATCAAAAGCGAAAAGCAGGACTTGGCTCTTTCCTGAAATGCGCTTGCAGCAGCTGCTGGACATGGAGTGGGCGGCCCCATGCCTCTGCCTGCGGCCGGTGCCTTTCCAGCATGTTTTGGAAGGGAGATAAAAATGAATCCTGCAATCTCTTGCCACCGTGCAAACCCCAGCATGGGCAACAGCAGCTGCACCTTCTCCCTTCCAAAACGTGCCAGGACAGCGCAGGCAGAGGCAGTGATCCGATCAAATCTCTCTGTGTGTGCTTATGTGTGTGTGAGAGAGAGACAGCACACCATCGCCAGCCCTGGTACATGGTAACTCTCCCGAGGTTGGATTGATCTCTCTCTCACACACATGAACGTACGCATGCATGCACACACGCACACAAATACACACCACAAACACATGGAAAGATTTGATCAGATCACCCTCTGCCGCCTCCTGCTGCCGGTGCCTTCCCAGCATGTTTTGGAAGGGAGATAAAAATGAGTCCTGCAGTCTCTTGCTGCCGCTGTGGAAATCCAAGCACGGGCAACAGCAGCTGTGCCTTCTCCCTTTGAAAACACACTGGGATGTAATCTGAATACTCTTAACACCGGTGGCAGTGAATGCTTCCTGAAAGGGAGGCAACAAATGGGAAGGGCGCCTGGACTTGGAGTGCTTTGTTTTGATTCAGGCACTGCTGCTGACTTGATAGGAGCTCTTTCTTATGTTCAGGTAACCTCCTTTCCTTGGAGTTCCCTGTACACAGGCACATCCATGGTTTCAGCATAAATCATCCCCAAGGTAAGGAGGATTGGCAGGAAAATGGAGGAGGGGGGATTTTCCTGCCGATCCTCCTTTCCTTGGGTATGATTTATGTGAGAACAAAGCGAATCCAATTGGTCTATGCATATCTACATGCTGGTGAAAAGTTGGTTGGGTGAGCTACCGCTTTGGCGGGCAGCAGCTCCGTGGCAGTCCTGCATGTCCCTGCATGGAGCTGCAACCATCGGAGCTGGCGAGTCCAATGACGAGCTAGGCTGTGGTGGTGGTGGGTCATGTCAGGACAGTGCCGGCCAGCTGCTTGTCAGCAGGCTGCTCTCCTGGCTGGGTCTGACTGCAAGTGGCACTGGCAGGCAATGAGGTATGTGGCCGGTGTGAAGAACAGGGAGGTGATGGCGGTGACGGGGCATCCAGTCACAGTGGCACGGCCGGGCCGACGGCATGGTGCAGAGTCCTGGGAAGCATGGCTGGAGGCATGTGCATGGCTGCAGGGGTGAACAGCTGATGAGTATCTGTGTTGCGCTGCTGCCGGAAGTCCTGCCGTTGCCTCCCTGCTGTTCATGCACCTCATTGCCTGCCGGTGTCGCTCGCAGCCAGACCCGGCCAGGAGAGTGGCCTGCTGACAACAGCTGGCCAGCACTGTCCTGACGTGTCCCACCACCACTGCCACTGGAAGTCCCATTGCTGCTGTCATCCCCCTGTTCTTCATGCCAGCCGCATACCTCATTGCCTGCCGATGCCACTCGCTGCCAGATCCGGCCAGGAGAGTGGCCTTCTGATGAGTGGCTGGCTGGCGCTGTCCTGACATATCCTGCCACCCCCACCCCGCAGTCTCACTCATTGTTAGACTTGCCAGCTTCGATGGTTGCAGCTCTGTGTCCCCACCCCCCACCCCCAGGTATGGCAAGGCCTGGATCAGGACTCGACAAGGGACCCTTGGCTGCGAGGTTGCCTGGTGCCGCAGCAGAGCTGGGGCTGGCAAGAGTGTGCAAGAAACACCTCCAGGCACCCAGATAGATAGAATGAGAGGTAGCTCCCGATCAGCTCAGCTGATCCACGGGTCCTGATTAAGGGGCCTAGCAGCCTTGAGATGACCAGGGAAGGGAAGGGCTTCCTCCTATGCTGGCCATGCCCACCCCCTTCACTAGGGCCTATTTTTGGGGTAGGGTGTATTTTTGGGAAAATGGTATATGAAAGAAAGAGTGGTTGAATTTGTGAAAAATGCCCCTTCCTAATAATCTGTAGGATTTAACTGAAGGTCAGAAAGCCACATTAGTGCTGATTGCTCTCAAAGTCATATATATCTTGTCTACGCCAAGCCCTTGTGTAAAATAAACAGTGTCTTTGTAACTCATGTATGCACATTTCACTAAAATGTAATTCCTCTTTAATTTTTTAAACTGTTTCCATAAAATTGAAGAATTAAAAAAAGTGTAGAATACATTGTTTGGTATATTTTGTAATACAAATACATTTCCCATCACTTCTCCTTATCTTTTTATTAGTTTCATAGTGTTTCCTAGAAATGCTGTTTCATATCTTTTTGTTTTATTATACCTACTTTTTCAATTACAAATTTGTGAAACGAAAATTTTAAAATGTATGTCTTAATATAATCCAGAAATAGACACAGTGCCTGGGGATCTTTCCCTATATAACACTCATTGTGTTGGATCATAGTTGCTATGAAGTACAGTTTAATATGCCAGGAATGTTTAGGGTCAGTTTTCTCTACTTAGTCAACTTCGAGTAAAATTCAATATGCTTTTTTCAGTTCAGATGTGAGATAATTGACTGACTAGAGAGAGATATAGAAATGCATAACTTTTTGGAGTATTGCTATTGCTTGCATTCATAACTTTCATTACTGTGGACTTCTGTGCAATGAAGTCACCAACTTTGAAGCCTACAATACTTGTTGCAATAATATTGCACATTTCAGGAAATGGGGAGATGTTTCAAGTGCTTTTAGTATGTGCTCTAATTTTACGGAAGATGCTGTTCTGCAAACAATTCTTGTGCAAACGATGTGTTTTTAACAGATGTGAACCATGCAGTATGTATAAAGGCATTTGTGAGACTGGACTAAAGCTACCGTACTAAAGTTGAACAGGTGTATAAGTGGATAAAAAAAGCCAGGAAATGTCAAAAACAGTGTTTCTCAACCTTGGAGGCTTGAAGATATATGGACTTCAACTCCTTGAATTCCCCAGCCAGAATTCCAACATTTCCTTCGGGGAAATAGATAAGAAGGAAGCAAGTTGTTAAGGAAAAATGTCATCTGAACCAGAGAAAAGAAGTTGGACCTGAACTTCCTGAACACCTGGGAAACCTTTCCGCAAATCCCATCAACAGCCACCAGATTTTTAAATGAACAAGGCAAGAGTAGCTGCCATTACTGCAGGGGTGTCAAACTCACAGCCTGCAGGCCGGATGCATCATGTGCTGGTAATGCCCATGCCCGATTTAGCGAAGTGGGAAAAAGTTGTGATACGTCATGTGATGATGCCATGATGATGCAAGTTGGATACCCCTGCATTACTGTAAATTAAAGCAAGCACTCTGGGAGATAAAAAGGGTTTTGAAGCCTACATGCTCTTTGCTTTGTCTTTGGATCCAGATTTGCAGGTTCCATCCCTCTGGTAGGTTGATGATGACAGCTTAGTTGAGAAGGATGTGGGTATGTGTGATCAAGGTGTGTGTGTGTGTGTGTGTGTGTGTGTGTGTGTGTGTGTGTGTGTGTGTGAGAGAGAGAGAGAGAGAGAGAGAGA
>JANHFL010006514.1:234659-252401 GCA_032468155.1 Oxyrhabdium leporinum | reverse complement strand
TCTCTCTCTCTCTCTCTCTCTCTCTCTCTCTCTCTCTCTCTGTGTGTGTGTGTCTCTGTCTCTACACACACACGCACACACACACACACACACGTATATATACACATATACACATATACACACATACATACATATACATATACATACACGCACTAACAATCAGATGTGTAGCTCTGGGTTCCATTTGGAAGGAAGTGATGCTTCTGAATATTTCCTACATTTGATAATGAGCTAGATGAGGTAGAAAAAGACTGAAATCTGGATAAGTGTTCAAGATACTATTATTGCATCGGAAACTGGTCTTGATAAGTCCTAAAAGAGTAAATACATAATGGGGAAGTACTGCTTGGTTTTCACTATATTTGCAGGAGATAACTTTCTGGTGTAGCAGATACAGTCTTTCTTGAGACACTTAAGATTTGGTCATAGTTGTCCATGCTTTTGTTACTTCCTGCCTTAATTATTGAAAAGCACAATATGTTGGGACTACCAACGAAAAAGTGTATCAGTGCTAGTGCATTTTGTCCAAACAGTGTCAGATCTGTTTTCCCATATTTTTCACTCTGGCCCTATAGGTTGTAATATTAAACTACAGATGCAGTAATGTTGACTGAGGGCTCATTGGAATAAATCTGTTTAGTGCCCCCCTCCCAATGGTTAAACCAGCAAGCCTCAATTGCATAACGATAATGACAGAGTTGACTTCTGAATTATGGTATGGCAGATACTTGTGTGTCCTTCATATTCTCAAACACTTAAATTAGCCATTACAAAATAGTTTATATGTAACTGAATTCTTGAAAAGGTTTTATAACATTTGGATAGAATATTCTGAAATTTAGTGTCCCAATATTAAGAATTTTATATAGTTCAGCAATACAGAAATGGAATTACCAAATAAACCTAAAGCACTAGATGGAATGCTACACATTTAATTGAAGGAGTGTTTATATATTCTCTTATCTAATAAGATTCTACAGTTATTGCTATATTCTTTTTCAGGTTTTCTGCAAAAATGCCTGATGGAAAGTTTCTTCATTTTCATCCTTCTATTCTCCATTTTGGAATGCAGTGAGTATTTTGTACTTTTTCAGAATAAAGGCAAAATAATATATAATACAAAAATAATATTTTCAAGAAAAGAGTCTTTTGTCTATTTTATTTCTCATTACAATTATTATATAAGATGCATCAATATTTTCAGGGTGATTATGAAAAGAAAAGTAAATAATGGACAACAGACCATTTTTTTTAAATTATGAAGGAAGCGGCACACATTAGCTGACTTTTAAAATAATTACAGCTCTTAAGAGAAATATGTAAAACAACTATATTAACTTGCTTTATGATCTCAAATGTTTACTTACTTATATCATAGATTTAGTGTTATCTAACCATGGTTTGTTATGATGTGATCAAGGCAAGGCTCATGTATGTTGAGTCTCTGCTAGTTTTAGCCATAGTTTGTCCTTATCCTAAAACCCAATTCAGCATATTCAAGCAATACTCTTCTGGGTTGATTCTGCTTTGAAAAGCAAATGAAAACAATATTTGGATAATACATTGAAATACATTGATATTGAGAGAGCCACAATACTAGGAAAGAAGAATTTTAGTCGTTGTAAACCATGACATGATACTATGTCTTCAGTTATTGCAAAATTATCTTTTTTTAAATCGTGTTGAAAATAATGTTATTTATGTGGAATATAGTTCTGTAGTATTTAGAGCAGGGGTATGATCTCAAGAGCTTACATTTGGCCCACAGGGCCGCCCTGGAAATAGTGAAGGACCAGCCTGCGGTGCCACTAACAGTGAAAACAGAGCTCAGGTGGCTGCGATGGCCTCCTGCAACCTTCTGCCAGCGAAAACAGAGCTTGGGAGGGCCGCAAGCTCTGTTTTCGCTGGTAGAGCGCTCAGGCCACCGCAGGTGCCCCCAACATGAATGATGTCGAGCTGGCCACACCCCCCCCAGCCCCCAAGGTCAAACACAACCGTGATGTGGCCCTCAATTAAATTGAGTTTGACACCCCTGATTTGTGTTGAAACTGAGTTTGAGCAATAATCTGTCGTTTTAACATTGTCCTCCTATTTCACCTTTTCTTGTTTCCTTAGGTTACTGGGGCTGCCCAAAGCTAAAATGCTCTATGCTTACAACCCTAATAAGGATAGAGACATTCTAGTGAATTCAGTGTTCACAATGACTAGGCATTTTCATGTGTCCCCTGCTCATAGCAGAGTGAGTATTTTAATGTATTTTTTAAAATTATGTTGCAATAGTATGCCAGTTTTTGCCAAAATGGCAATGCTTCTGTTTGTAAACACACAATCAATTTATAATTAACAAATGAAATTACATCCATTCATATTGGAAAAGAGGGTCACACTGACTTGCTGTTGTCATATTTTATTTATTAAATTTATTTTATTTATTAAACTTATTCACTGCCATCTTACCTCTGGGTGGCTTACAATACTAAATTGTAAGAGGGAATGGATAGATAGATAGATAGATAGATAGATAGATAGATAGATAGATAGATAGATAGATAGATAGATAGATAGATAGATAAAAAATAGAGCGTGGTAGAAAAAAATGTTTTCTCTTTTCTATCATTCAGAAGACACATTTTGTCTGAAGCAAATACTTGCAAAAGAGCAAACATTGTAAAATGCAGAGTTGCAAATAAAATGTTATATTTTATCAAATGTACATAAAACTTAAATATTATTCTTTTATATTTTACTAATGCATGGCTGTATAAAAATGTTAATAAAGCATTCAGTATAGTCTGCTTATCAGGGAAACTTTGGTCCAGTGACTTCTAACAATAATTGTTATATCACAATAATTTAGTCACTTTTCTGGAATGTTAGAATACCAGTCATTTAATAGCAAATGCATAATCATAAATACAAGCCAGTTGCCAAGCACCCAAATTGCAATCATGTGACTGTGGGGGTAGTGCAACAGTTGTACGTGCAAGTTTAGGTCATAAGTCACTTTTTCTGAGGCTGTTATAATTTTGTCAAACAATCGGAAATCAAGGATTACTTCCACAATTAAGTCTTTATGCATTAGTGCTATTTTTATCATACTGAAACACCTGAAATCAGTCTGAATTTTACGTCTCCTGAAAATTTCAATCCAAAAAACTGCACTCAAACTGCAAGTACAAAAAGTTTCTAACAATAACATAAGCTGTAGCTATGATACCTGTGTGTGCAACAACCACATCATTAAAAGCTCAAGTACTAACTCTTCTTTTATGTGGTGCTGTATGTGTCAGGGTTCCATCAAAGTTCCGCTCGTCCATTCAGCACTCGGACACGAATATATCCAAGTAAGAATTTATTAGAGAAACCATGTTAGTACATCTGAGAAAAACCTGAATCTGAAGTTCCAGGTTTTTTCCCACCCCCGAAGAAAATCAAAGATCCACCTCCCAGCCATATTCAAAGGTCACATTCCCCAATCCTCTTTCAGATTCAACTTCATCTCTCCTCCTGCCACTCTTCTCCCAGGTGCTGGTCTGGATATCCTTGACTCTTGAAAGGAATTTCGTTTTGTCTACTAACCCCTCTAAGTGTATGAGAATAAACCCCCTCTCTGGTTCCCATGTGCTATTATGTGGCAGCTGCAGAGGCTTGGCGATTATGACTCCCAAGGCTGACAGTATGTGCAAGGATATCGCTTCCTTAGACCCCTTCTCTTGAAGGCCATTTGATGTTCTTGTGGTTAAAATACTGACTCAGTCTCAAGACAGAAAGTTGTGGCTTTGGCTCAGCTTGTATTAATAAATAGACACACTTCCCTGTGAAAGAACTGAAATATTTCTGATTTAAAACCTGTTAAAAGATACCAAGATAACCAAGAAGTATATTTATAATGTTGCATTATTAGATCACAACCTTTAAAAAATAAAGGTGAGTTGACAACATGTTACTAGGTTCTGTCTCATTTGGGAGAACATACCACAAAGTTCTTTTTCCCTCCTTTTTGTAAAATGTAATATTTTTCCTGTTATAAAGTACATGATGTGAATGCACACAGAACGCAAATAGCAAGTTTGAAATGTGATTCAAGCCCTGAAACATAATGCAACTCGCATAAGAAACTGCAGAGCTGATGCGAAATCAAGGTCTATATATCTCTAAGGCTCCTCCTTTTATGCTCGGTAGGGTAAACCTTAACCTACGCTGAGAACCAGCTGCTTTAATGACATATTTAAAATATGGTTTGCAGGCTCCATATTTTCCTTCTGCAAAATAATGTTTATTTTGCAATTTATCAGTCAAACTAATCTGGAACTTTCTCTCAAAGTATAAGAAGTTCAACTATGATCAGTGTGAACATTTAGGTGTACTTAAAATGTTTTTTTTCTACAGTGCTTCTTCCCTACCCCCATCTTGTCACAAACTGCTCTGAAGTTGACCTGATTTCAAGGGTAGTTTGTTATGTTGCAGGTTCAGTTGCTGTTGAAGGGCATCAGTCAACATAAACCAAATGTGAACTTATTTCCATAGAGGTTTTCACATCACATCCTTAATGTTAAAATATCATCTTTGTGTGTGTGAGAGAGAGGTGGGGGGAGAAGGAGAGAGAGAGAGAGAGAGAGAGAGTGAGTTTTCATCAAAAGTATAAAAATTTCAGTAGCTTATCGCCTATTCTTAAAATACAACAGATGATCTCTTCTTCCCATATCCTATCTCTTATCTATAAACAAATCCTTATAGCTGTATTGTTTCAGTCCTGATTAGCAAAAGGCCATTAAGGGCTACTAGAGATAGCAATGTATCTCTTTTAAACTTGATCAAATAAACCAGCTTCATACACCACTTTTAATTATTAATACATCAGTCAGTTTTTTTTGTATGCCTTGTGTAACCTCTTTTTCCATGTCATTTTTAAATCCACCTTTAAATCACTCTTAATCAAGTCAGCTAATTTGTTCTTCTTCCATAGCGTATTTTAAACACAATCTGTTTGTAAAGGCAGTCACTCTTAAAATAAACTTCTCAGACCATTGTTCAAAAATATCCTTCAATATGTCCAATGTTAAAATATTTTGTTTCATTCTGTATTTGTATGGGATTGAGTATTCTTCTCTGTTAATTGTAATATCCAGTTCCTTTTAGTTGTAGCTATACTGATTTGTGACAGATTGTAGCTTTCCATTTCATCCAAACCTTACCAGTGTGGCTTACAATTGCAATGTAGGAACAAGCCATGAGGAATGAAAAGAGGATATGTAATATGATACCAATCACTGCTATTTAATATCACATGAAATCCATTTAAATCCCTTTAAAATAGATTTTGTATTCAGGTGTAATATCGCCAGTTTTTAGGCTGGAATAATATATGAATGTATGCATTATGAAGTAGCATTATATCAGTGGTTAATAACTGTATGTGAGAATAGCTAGTGGCTGAATTTGTGCCCCAATGCTTAGCCATAATCTGAATTTTTGGCTTAGCTATGTGTGTGAATTTGGCCACTGTTACTCATAAAAATGGTTTTTAGCTTAGTGTTATGGGTAACCTAGATATACTACTTTATCAAAGCATTATTAATACAAATTATAGTATAGCATATTGAAGCCCAGATAATAGAACACCACTATTATAGCAATAGCACTTAGACTTACTGTATATACCGCATCACAATGCTTTACAGCCCTCTCTAAGTGCTTTACGGAGTCAGGATATTGCCCCCAACAATCAGGGTCCTCATTTTACTGATCTCGGAAGGATGGAAAACTGAGTCAACCTTGAGCTGGTCAGGATCAAACTGATGGCAGTAGGCAGAGTTAGCCTGCAATACTGCAATCTAACCACTGCGCCATCATGGCTGTTTATCACACTTTGAACACAATAATTTTCCTATGGGTTATAAAAGGACAGTGTAATACTTGTGGGAATTGGTTCTAGATTTGATCAAGTGATGTGCAGATGAATGTATCTTGGCTAGTTTTATCATAGTAGAGGAAAGAAGCAATGGCTGTCCCTTTGTAATTTATAAGTCTGTAATAAATCAATGGCAATTTAATATATTGAACATCAGATGCTTTTTATTTTACTTGTAGGTGATTCCAGCAATGGGGAAAATTTATTTCAGAGTACTTTTTCTTCCAGTAGAAGAAGGCAGTTTTGAAAGTTCATTATTTATAAATACCTCATCTCATGGAATATTTTCATATCAGGTAATTATTAATTTACCAGCTTGAGATACAGGACATACTTGATTTCTAATGATGGTGTGATGGACCAACAACTGAAAGCTGTTAAAGATGTATAGTCCATACAAATTTGCAGAACATTACATGCTGTGTAAGAGATTGATATTTAAAGATATCTGCTCCTCTAGTCATTGTTACCATGTAAGAATTCTGCATTAATATTGGTGACTCTCCCTTAAAAACAACAATCGTTATGATTTTTTTTAAAGACAAGTAGCCATGTGGGGAATATTAATATTTTGATATTCATCTCACATAATTTTAAACTGTGTTATGCTATTTCGCCTTGATTTATTTTTGCAAGGTGTGAGGACACAATTTAGGTTTTATGCCGGACTTGTTCTACAATATAAGCAATCATGATGCTTCATTTGTATGTTTAATTGCAGAATTGGTCTTACCGGGGTATGAGCAGCTGGCATGAGAAAGATATGTTTCTATAGTTCGTGTAGATGCCTCTGAGGTTTAAGCAGTTATATGCTGGAGCAAAACAGACTGCTTGATATACACTCATTCCTCTCTTTCCTATCAGGAAACATAGCATAATACATTCATCCTTGTTTTACAAAAAGCAAAGGCCCTCTTTTCACTATAGTGGAGACCAAAGCATCATATCATCAGAGAATATAACGCCTTTGTTATAGCCCTAGTTTTTATACTACTGTGGAACGTGGGTAAAAACTGCCTCCTTTTTGAACCCAGCTTCTCTGGCAAATGTCTCCTATTTTCCTCCTATTTTTCCTTCTTTCTGAAGACAGCGCTGTCTTTGTAAACTTGCACTGTCTTCAGAGTGCCTTTGGAAAGGCAGCACAGATTTCCAAAGATACCACAGCCTTTGGAAAGCTGTGCTATCTTTGGAACAAGTCATTCTGGAGACAACAGATTTCTGAATACAGAAGCTGGAGAAGTTGGATCTAAAAAGGACACAGCAAAAAGTTAAAAGGTTAGTGCATGAGACTGGCAGAGAAAATAGCTGGGGGGAATGAATGTTTGCTGGCACTGTTAGGCCAGCCTGGGCAGCTTCTTAGGTATTGGAAATGTTTGCGGGACAAGCTAGATTCAAAAAGGAGACAGCAAAGACAGGGAGGTGTTTCTGCTTTGGCCATAGGAGCTGAATGTAAAAGATGAGAAGTTAGTGTGGGTACCTGGGAAAGAAGGCAGCTGGGTGAGTGAGTGAATGCTGGAATATCTGGGGCTTCCTGGGACACTATAAGCAGCCCCAGAGCTGTGTGGTTTTGGGACCACTTGCCACCCTGCCAAGCAGCCTGCAGGGCAGCCAAAAGAGTAAAGATGGGAGGATATAGGTGTGTGTGGGAGGTAGTTGGAGGCAATCCGTTAGTGAGCCCTGGGGATGGGAGGGGCCAGGCTGGAATGTTTGGTGGGTTCTCCCTTAATGATGTGTGATTCTCTGTTAGCAACAACAGTGCAGAGTGCCGGAATTGCTGTCGTAAATTAATGCGGTCAGATGACATTCACTTTATGACCACACTCACAATCTCAGTCCCAATTGTGGTCATAAGTAAGGAATACCTGTAGCTTCTTCCTTTCAGGAATCCTGTTTGTAGTCAATGCTTTTATACCGTTCTTTTATGTTATATTTTTTCTATAAGTGTTTTTTTCAGACGCTTAAAGAAAGAAACAAAGCAACTCTGTGACAGAGGAGAAAGCTATAATTTAATTTTCATCCTGATTTTAAAAAAGGATAATAACCATGCTGGCATGCAGAAACATTTTCTGTCCATTTATATTGCATTCCTTTCAACTTTCCTTGAGGAAGAGGTTTTTGTTCTTGTTGTTGTTAATCCTGGGGAAGAAGCTCTTTTTAAAATGGACTATGTTTATTTTTAAATAGACTATCCTATTTATCTAAGTACCAATAGTTGAAATCTTACCTGTCTTTCAAATTGCTTTTTTTATGAATCCATCTTACAAACTAAAATGCATTTTTGGAAATTTTGTTTTACTAAGCTTATTCGAATATATGTTTATCTTTAATTTGTGGGGTCATGTGTATGATTCTGATATAAAATTGTGGAAAGAAGTGATCAGGGTAAGAATGTCTGACTTAAGGACAACCCCTAGATAAAAACAGGCTGCCTATCACTAAAAATACCAGTGGCAGATGGTGCGGTCCTTCCTAAGCCAAGAAAGCACTGAAGCCACGCCATTCTTTCAGGAACCGCTGAAGCTGAGTATTTTTTATATACAGCCTGTTTTTAGCAGTTCCCAAAACATTTTACAGCTTCATCACTTCATTGGCCTTAGTAGGGATGAATTTAGCAGTATTTAGAGTTGAGGCATTCAAGGGTCTGGCATGAATTTATTATTATCCCACCTTCATTCTTTTTATAAATAAGCAGTGAACATACCTAATTCTCCTTGTGCGTGAGTGAGCGAGCTTGGCCCAAAATCACTCAGCTAGCTTTTACGCCTAAAGCAGGACTAGAATTTGCAACGCCTGGTCTCTAGCCTGGTTGCTTAGCAACTAGACCAAATTGACTCTCCTTGTACCTGTTGGCTATCCTTCAAAGGAATGATGCCTTTTTCTGAGCTTAAATGATAATTATAGTAGCTTAGGAAAATAGAAAATTGAGTACCGTGCACTACAAGACCCCTTACCTAAATTACCAGGCCTGGCAGCTATTGTTAGAGTTCAGAAAAGTTGTTGCTTCTCTATTTTGTGACACTTTTTAGGGACACATGAAGGGGGCAAATGGTATATCAACTTTCACTTTTTAAATTAAAATTGGTCTGTTTGATTGTTTTACAAAAAGTTAAAGCTAGATGGGGTAGCTGGTTCAAATATATTGAAGAGAGCATTATCTATTTTATCTATTCCAGTAATAGATATAATGTGATGCATGTCCTGAATACACACACACACTTGTGCATGTGTGCATGCACGAATGCACACTTACACACTTTTAATGCCAATATGATACAGTAAAATCTTGATTAATAATTATAAACAATGGAGAAAAAAGTGTAATTAAATCTGAAGTTCTGTTAAATCTGAATTTACATCATTACTTCATCGACATTTTTGCATCATTTGCAGTCACTTACATCATTTGCCTAATTTAAAGCAATTTAAAGCAAGATGCAAACAATTACAAATATTAATTTAATATTTTACACAAAACTATTTACGTTACAAAGTTTTGAGGACAGTTTTGCTTAGAGGGGAGCAGGTGTGATGTTCAAAATAAAATTTGGTCAGTTGAGTCTGAAGTTTCCTGAAAGAAAATTTTATTTATACCCTATGTTTACTGCAAACAGTATATTTTTGCTATTTTATTACCACAATATCTTATTTATTGTTAAAATAGCATTACATAAAATTTTTGTAAAAGATTGCAGTTCTTTATTACATTTATTGTTGGAAATATTTAATATAACATGTTGTTTTGCACTAGGTGTTTGGAACCGGAACTTCAGAAGCCATTTCAGAAGATTCTAGACAGCAGTTAGCAAATACTTATTTGCTGCTTCCACATATCAATAGTATTCAGATCTCACAAACACTGGTACTGTATTCTTTTTTTAAAGAAATATCTATTACTCTTGATGTCCTGTTTATTATTAACTGGAGTTTTAAGTGTGACCTGGAAATTGAGAATGGGTAATGTACTGACATTTGAAGATTGTAATAATGATTTTGCAAATGGTGGGAAAAATAACTCTATTGATGAATTAACTAAAGGCTGTGGTTTTGCAGACAAGTGTTTCCGTTGTGCTGAGGTTTTTGCTCTAAAAATATAGTAACTGTTTCGTTTTCTCATGCACCCATGGTTTGACATAATTCTCCTTCACTTTCACCAGCTAATTTAAGCATGCAAAATTTGTGACATACAAGCCTGCTTGGTATATAACTGTTAAGTAAGATGCTGTCAGAGAGAGAATCTCTTAATGAGATTTTTAAAAGTCTTTTCAACTTGCTTACAAAGAAATTATTAAGGATTTCATTACATTGATTGCTGCTGTTATTTATTCATAACAACATTGAGAAAGTAAGATCAATTCATAATTGTTCTAAACCAGTCTTAGGCTCTTTTACATAGTATTATGTAATACAGAAATGCACAATCTGATTCCCTTGGCTGCATTCTTTTAAACATTGCAACATGTAATGTGATAGATGTAGAGAAGTAATTAAATTCAGTACTTGAATAATCACATAATATTTAATAATTAAATATGTGATTATTCAAATACTGAATTTAATTTAGTTTAAATTTAAATATTTAATTTCAAGAATTTAAACAATTTTTTTAAGAGCAATATTTCTCAATCTTGGCAACTTTAAGATGTGTGGACTTCAACTGTCATGTTGTCTGGGGAATTCTGGGAATTGAAGTCCACACATCTTAAAATTGGCAAGATTGAAAACACTGTTTTAGCGTATTGGTTTGTGGTTTGTATTTGAAAAGCTAAGTGTGAACCTCAGCCGGGAAAGAAATATGGATCTTTCTTTGTAGCACTTGTCTGCTGAAGCACTATAATTGATCAATAGTGATTGGCCATTTTATAATAGATTGTTATCCAGAACTGAATTAATTGAAATAGCATACTGACTGACCACTTTAGAGCAGAAAAAGCAGGAATGCGAATTTCAGCACACAAATCAGTGTGCTTTCCAAGATTTTTTCCATTTGTGTCATTGTCTTTAGAAACTTTGGGCAGAATAAAAATGCACTGAAGTCTGCAGAACACAAATATTAGATTTATATGTGAAAGAACATAACTAAAGGGTGCCATTTGCATGCTAAAGGCTGGGCTTCCCACTTTGCAAACAAGAAAAATTTAAAATGAAGCTAGAACTATGGACTGCTATGTGAACTTTCTTTTTTTAAGTTCTAGCTGAATGAGGAAAAAGGAAGTGTTTTATTGACTGTTTTATGGATAAATATATTTTAAAGGGCAAGATACACTTTCATATACTAATAAACATAGAAAAGGGACGATAATAATCTAGATCTTATTTTAAATTTTAAAAAAAACATGCAAACTCGATCACTGGCTCTGCATGATGTAGCAGAAGCAAAGGGAACAGGTTTGCTAAATTAAACGTGGTAACAGAAGTTTACTAGCCTTAAATTAGCAAGGCTGCTTACTCTATACCATGACAACATAAACAGCCCCTAGTTTATTAAAAGATGCATTATTTGTTTCATTTCTTATGCTGTTAGTCATTATACTGATTTATTAAATATTCTTTTAGTATAAGTATAAGTGTAGATCTTGCTGATTTTCCTGTACTGTATTTTAACAACGTTGATCATAAACACAAATTTGTACCTTAGGTATTTATTAATATTTCCACAAAAATGCGCCTATAGAACGAATTCAAATAAGATCCTATAGTTCCCCCTTGTGGAAATTTAAAACTTTGAATGTAAGAATGAAATAAAATTAGTGATAATGCTATTTAAATTGTATTAAATTTTATATTACGCTTTTATAATTTATATTTTGGATGCAAACTCTTCAATAAGTACCTTTGACAATCTGATTTTACAAAATTATAAATACTTTTTCAAGTGGTTACTTATTATTTTAACACAAATAACATGAATTACAACATTAAAAAGCATACATGCCATTTGTATCTTGTTAAAATGTCTGAAGTACATTATGTACCTTATATAATGGAAGGCTTCTATGATCAGCAGCCTTGGGTCTAGCAATTAGAGACCTAAATTTCTCATTTTCGTTAGGAAGCCCAAGATTTTAATACAGAAGAAAGTACTTCTCTGTATTTTGACACAACCTTTGTTCTACTTAGATATTATCAGTTTCTCCTTATTTTCTCTAGATTTCAATTTCTTGAACTATTTTATAAAACTACTGGTTATGTATTTTTTTCAGGCAGAAACTAGGAATGTCAGTCATGTAAAAGTTCGCCTTGAATGCAGTTTACATAACAAATTGTATCATTATTTTAAGGTATGGCATGTATGTTTGCTCTTAAATCTGCTTTTGCGAATATAAGCATTTTATCTATGAGCAATAAACTGAGCTTCTGTTAGATGTGACTTGCACCAGTTCTGATTCATTGCTCAGGTATACATTAGTATATACGCTGGAGTTATCTTTTCAAAACTAATTTTCCCTTCTTTATCTTTATCAGATCTTTTTCAAGTAATATATTGCCTAAATGCCCTTTTTAATATTTATTCATGAACATTATTAGAATTAATTTAATAATTGCTCTTAAACATTCTCTTCTGTGGATAATTAGCTTTGTTAATCAGAGCCACTTTTATTCTAGATATTCTTTTTCTTCAACTTCAAGCTGGATATTATCTAACATAGGTTTCTGTGCTATGTTTCCCTTCTTGTCTTCTTGATTCTCTTACTATATTGGGGATCTTAAAATGGTGTAGACACCACGATTTGTGTTATTAAAGTGAGACTAAGAATGTGCAAAACTTGCCATTTTAAATTCTGGGATGTTCCAATCCCAAGAACAGCTGGATTGGTGGTATTCAGAGGAAGAATGGAACATTATAGAATTATCCAGAATGATCCTTTCCCAAAATCAGCACTTTCACATGTATCTATTAGTGTTTAGAAAATACTAATTTTCTCACGTTTACTACTCCATCTATGAAAAAAATAATAATTCGTTTCAAGAACTCTTTCTTCCTGGATTACTTTTGTGGAAGGAGAGGTCAACATTGACACATAATCTCATGCTAGTAGAAGATAGCATTTGGAGACTAGCTTTCATAACTCTCATTTCCTGACTCCCTTTAGAGAACTAACAAAATGTGGAAGGGTTACAGGTAGTCCTCAAATTACGACCACGATTGAGCCCAAAATTTATGCTGCTATGTGAAACATTTGTTAAGTGCGTTTTGCCCCATTTTACGACCTTTCTTGCCACAGTTGTTGAGTGAATCATTACAGTTGTTAAATTAGTAACACGGTTGTTCATTGAATCTGGCTTCCCCATTGATTTTGATCACAAAAGCTGTTCACATGACCCCAGGACACTGCAACCATGTTAAATGTGAACCAGTTGCCAAGCATCTGAATTTTGATCACGTGGGGATTCTGCAACGGTTGTAAGTGTGAAAAATGGTCATAAGTCACTTTTTTCAGGTGCCATTGTAACTTTGAACAGTCACCAAACTGCTGTGAGGACTACCTATACTCCTGAATAATGGAGAATTTTGGAAGTTCTGGAATGAAGGGCAGTTAGCTTCCAAAAATGTTCTTCTACCAATACAATTATTAATATCAAACAAAGCTTTTTCTTTAATACTGTGCTGGCCTCAAGTTAAAATCAAACAACAAGATGGAATTCAGTCCAGCCTATAGAGTTTTGAGCATATGAAACATTCAGCATTGGTCATGAGATGGCAGATGAGGGAAAGAGAGTTTAGAATTTGCAGGGCTGGCTGAGGGATTCATAACTCCATTCTCAAAAACTAGAAGAGACTAGCAGTGGGATACTACTGCTGCTCTCTTCATAGTGCAGGCATTTAGAGCCTCTGGTAACTTCTTCATTCTCTTCATTCCTCCTGTTTATTTAACATGATCAAACTTTTCAGTTCCATTTCAGATTTGCAGACTGACTTCTAGATCCAGTAGTGCAGGGGTGTCAAACTGGATTTCTTCGAGGGCTGGATCAGCATTGTACTTGTCCTCCATGGGCCAGCCTGTGGGGAGGGGAGAGATGGGACAGATGCCTCCTGCAGCACCCTGCTAGCCAAAACAGGATGCGGGGGGCCCCAGGGGAGCCTCAGAGGGCCTTGTGCCCCATTTTGGCTGCCAGAGGCACCACGGGCTGGTCCTTTGCTATTTCCAGGCCGGCCCCACAGACCAGATTTAAGCCCCCTGTGGGCCAGATCGGCTCGCAGGCCTTGAGTTTCACATCCCTGCAGTAGTGGATCTAGTAACATTGCATCATCAATAGTGATATTACTACCCTTTCCATGGTTGTCTAACTATATGTAAATTATAAATTCAATTTACATATAACCATTAGGTAGACTTAATTAAACTTAAACTTAATATGTATGATACTGCTCTTCTTATCTATGCCAAAAAAAATAATAATTCCTGAACTAGTGCATAGCATACAAGGAGAATGCCATCAGAGCGTCCCTTTGCTCGTCGCACCAACAGTTTTGTTTTGATATGGTAACACCTAAGACTTGTATTTATAGGCTTTTAATTATTCACCTGTGGTCATTTTTGGATTTTCCTTTCATTTATATTAGAATTGTTGCTTTGCATCCAATGACCTGCTACTAGAAATCAGTTTAATGGTCCGAATGAAAAATGTGCAGCATGAATTTGTGGATCTTAGACAATACTTACTGGAGAACCTTTTTGTAATTTATGTAGCAATGGATAAAACACAGACCTCAGGTAAGGACAAGATATATTACCATTTTAACTTGAATTTTTTTAGACCATGATATAGTATTATGGTAGTGAGTTTACATTTGCTTCTGGTTTTGTTCTTTTTGTATAGATGGTTCTTCAGTAATCTTGTATGTATTACATTCGGGGAACCACCTCTTGTATGTGCAGGTAATTTTAATATATATATATATTTATATACATTATATTTTTGTGTTTAATATTAGTTTTGCTCTACACTTTCATGTTTAATAAATTGCTCACAAATTCTTGTTGATCCTTTTATGCCCAGGCAGTTATCACAGCAAACTGTGATTTTATTGAAAAAGAAATTGGAATAGAAAATCCTCAATTCAAGGAACAAAATGCAAACAGGATTGTTACCAACATGTTTATGATGTTGAACAGAACATTCTTTATTTCAGAATCTTGTTTAGAAATAGAGATTCATCCATTTTTTTAACTAGTCAAAATTAGAATTTAAGTATTGAATCAAGTGTGCAAGGAAGGAACTGTCCTGGAAACCAATAGATTGAAAAATAATAATAATAATAATAATAATAATAATAATAATAATAATAATAATAATAATAATAATAATAATAATAATAATAATGATGATGATGATGATGATAATGATAATAATAATAATATAACAACAACAACAATAACAATAATGCTACAGCGATGGTGATGGTAATGCTGCTGCTGCTTCCTGAAATAACACCAGAGGAACTGCAACATTGTACATTTTAGGAAGATACTTGGTTGATGCCTAGAATGCTGGCAGCAACCCGTTTCAACCATCATTGCCAGTCAATAATATTTGTGATACATTTTTAAATGTTCAATTGGCTAAGTTTCATGTTTAATGAATAAAAGTATAATAGTAGTAGTAGTAAAATCAAAACAATATTGTCCCTTAAGTGTATTTTTCTCTGGATAACCAAATACTTTTGTGGAAAAGCTGCTTTACTCAAGAAGCTTTTAGTCAATGAAGTGAGAAGTGGAAAGTTTTGTGTAGATTTCCAGCAGACTAAGGAAAGTGAGAAATACATACAAGATTTCCATTTGGGGAAGTATTTCTCTGTTCACCGTCTTTATGCATAATTAGATATTCCAAAAACCTCTTCCCATCTCTTTATGAATAAAGGGAAAAACTGTCACTTCCAATGAATATTGAAGACATTAGGACATACTTTTTGCTTAAATTTGTGAATGAAAGGATTTGCACAAATAGGGAGTGGGGAAATGATAGTTTAAAAAGATCCAGAAGGGTTTTGTAATTCTGTGCTAATTCTTAGTATAAAATTATGTTAACAGACTTGAAGCTGTAATAATGGCTTTGTTCACTAGTACGAGTTCAGAATAAGAATGGCTTGATGGGATAAACTGCAGGGACTTGAAACTTTGCCTGTTTATTGCAACTACGATAGTAATAAGTGATGTAACAGTATAATTTACTTTTTTTGCAGGATGTAAAGCATTTGACCCAGGAAAACATATTTTCTTTGCTTTTTGAGCCAATATTGCTACCATCATTGACAATGAATTTCACAAAAGTAGCTTCTATTATTTGTAAAGGTACAGTATTTTCATATGTTATGTAATAATAAGTGGTATTTTGTGGGTCTGTTTTTGTTCAGAGCTAAAAATTATTTTCATTTTAATCATTTTGCCTACCTTTCTAATAAAACAACAAAATGTATTAACCTAGCATACGGTATAATTTGGCTTTTTAAGAACATTTCAACTATATATTTTATTAAAATTCATGGTTCTTTTGATAGGACTATTAAACATAAGTCACATTATATTATGGTATAAACGTGTATGAAATACATGTAAGTGTAAATGTATAATTATAATCTACCTCAATTTATTCATCTTGGTAAAAGAGTGTGATACAAGTGACAAATTAAAGTGGGTAGGATACCAGCATATAGTGTGCTTGCACTGCAGGAGACATAATATGCTTTCCAGACAGTTGCTTTATTTGAAAATATTTTGTGTTATACAATATTTTAGCGTTTTTTTCCATACTTAAATTCCCAACTGTGGATAGGGTCAAATGCATAATAAGTGTTATAATTAAAAGGTGCATATTTTTAGTTTTGAATCTGTTTTTCATTAATGTTCTTTCTAAATATCCAATTTCAAACATCTGAGAAATTGCTTCCCTTGAGTGTGGTTTGCCAGCCATCTACTGTTGATGCTGTCTATTTTACATTTTTCTAACTTACCAAGAAGTAGGTTGTACTTTGTCAAATGCCTTACTGAAATCCAAGTATATGTATTCAGCATTTCACTGGCCCACTAATTTAGTCATTTTGTCAAAGAATGAATGCAATAACATTTGTTTGACATGGGACTTCCAGTTTGACGTTGGTGCAGGGGAGTGGGCTCTGCATCCCCATATAAAATCCTCTTCGTCTGAGCCCCCCCACCCCAGGGGCTATAGTCACCCTGTAGAGGTGACATACAAAGTAGGGGCACCCTGCAGGTCACGGAGAGTGGCGGCTCTCCTGCTGGACCCAGGGTTTCTTCCCTCTTTGCCAAAGACGAAGATGAGGCAACCATTATGGCTGCTGTGAAGCTGGGGCAAGCGAAGAAACAAAGACTGTGCTGGAGTGGTGAGAGTGGACAGTGATTGGATTGGGTGAGGTGATTTTTTAAAAGTTTGTCTAAGATTTACCCTAAAGGAAAATAAATCTGGAAAAAAAGACTCTTTGGAATGCTTTCAAACGGCGATCAGAGAGAAACAGAGAAAAAGTGCACCCTAACAGGAAATAAGTAAAAGTTATAAAATACGGAAAGATTGCATGGGTAAATTTTATTGCCATGACTTTGAATAGGCATTTTAAAATTCTGGATATTTGACTTTTGGCGCCATCTACTGGTGAATGTATATATATATTATGCCAGACGACTCAAATAATGGAGACAACCTTGGAAAATTTTGATAAAGTTAGAAAATAACACCTGGAGGTCTGCTGTACTATCTACTGTTCTATATTTATTTACTGTATGGTCACCAGAGAATTAGCCTTGGAAACCTGGAAGATACTTAATGGAATGACTTTTGAATTTTGGAATCAACTAGCAATTTAAAAACAGAACTTA
>JANHFL010006514.1:215344-225379 GCA_032468155.1 Oxyrhabdium leporinum | reverse complement strand
GAGGAGGCGAGATGAGTGATTGGGCAGGCGGGGGCAAGTAGAAAGTGGATGGGTGGGGTGGGGTGATCAGGTGGCGGGACGAGAGGTGAGCAGGTGGGCAGGGGCAGGGGCAGCCAGAGGTGATATTTGCTGGTTCTCTGAACCAATCAAAATTTTCCCTACCGGTTCGCCTGAACTGGTGCGAACTGGCTAGGTTTCACCTCTGGTTGTATGCAAAGACAATTACTAGAGTTCTGTTAATCGTATGAAATTCTGCATTCATCTGATTTGTTACAGATCACCTCTGAAGATACTAGGCAATCTTAGGACATCACAGTTGAAGTTTGTTACAGCTTTTTACAAAGCTAAAACATTCTGCTATTTGATTTTTGACATACAATTGATTGCCATTTTACTCTACTAGCCTAATTATCAATATCTAATCCAGATTTTGCTTAAATATACATTTCCATAAATCTATCAAATATTAGCAAAAAAAAAGCTAGTTGAATACCCTCACTCTATTATTACCCTTATGACATATATGACTTCCTTTTGTAATAAAGTTAAGATTCTTATATATAGAAAGCTCTTGTTTAGTCACTAATACTCTTCACTTCTGCTGTTTCCTACTGCTATTATTTGTACATGTTCACCTTATCTTCAATAAATGTATATTATAATCAGCCAGACAGGAAACACTACTGGATAAACTAATTTTACTTTATTTCAATGCTACATTAACAGAATCTCACAAACTTCCCACTAGTACTTTGATGCTTAATCCATTAGGGTGGATCCTTCCAAGTTTTGTTCCCTGATTGCTAGAACACTTCCAAGACAGCATCTCTTTTTCTCGCGCTCTGAGATCATCCACACATTATATTATAATTTTACCCACACTGGTTTATTTACCTTCAGTGTTCTATTAATGCTTCAAATACACAAATTACCAGATGATATACAGTAATATGTGACTTGCTCTTCATCAACCTACCTACAGTGGGGAAATGAGTATCTGATTATACCATGCTAATTATAAATGACATTGTGGCAGATAATTAAAACTCCATTTCCTGTTTAATGCCACAGGGATCTCCATTCTCTGCTTATTTGGCATAATATAATAAAGGGTTATACTGCTGAGCTAGTAAAGAAGTGGTCCTATAATTCACTGTGGCAAGTTCACCAGCAAGTTCTGGGTATCTCTACAGGTGTAATTTGTAAAACATAACTTGTGGACAATCAGGAATCTATATACCCAAGTATTATTCTATGTTTTTAACAAGTGAATAACTTTTCCAAACATACAGGAAGAAAGAAATATAAGTAACCAGGCAGTAATGCTGTATGGAGCTTTGAAGGGAATTTGAAAAAGAACTATTTTCTTACAAACAGAAAAGGGCATCAGAATATTTTGTTGATCTTATTAACCTTATCTAATCTTATTAATTTAACTTATTAAAAATACACTTTACAAATCAATACTAAGTGATGCCAAAAAATACAAATATAAAAATATGTTATTATTTTTATTTTACTTGGGGGTTGAACCACAGGAAGGCCATGATTATCGCAGGTCTAGTTCTGAGATGCTTCATTTGAAATTGCAGCCTCTAGAAATGAAGAGAATTGGTGTTGTCTTTACACCTCTTGACTACAGGAGAGTAACTTCCCTTATATTAGTCAGGTAGGTCTACTTTTTACTTACTTCAAAGAAAATGAAGCTAAAAAGTTCACTGCAGATTTTTAAAAATGCTTCACATCTGAAATGATAATGAGGTGATATAAACCAGTGATCGCCAATCTTTCCATCTCTGTAGACTGGCAGCGGCGGTGGGAGGGGCAGAGGGGATGGTTCCACATGTGCTTGCTTGCGGCTTGCATGGCCCGGTTCCCAATGGGCTGCAGACTGGGTCCAGGGCATGGACCGGGGGTTGGGGACCCCTGATGTAAATTCTATACTTTATATAGTTCATATGTATAATATATAATTCATATGTAAAATAGTTCATATGTATATATATATAATGTATATATCCATCCTTGAATATTTTGTGTTATATGCCTCCAGTAGTCAGTTTTGTGCATACAAATACAATGCTCTTACTTTCCATTATTGAAAATATCTTTTTTTCCATCATTAAAGTCAGTGTTAATTTAAGGTGTTCCTATCCATGGGGTCTTCAGGGTAGGTTAATTCATTAGGATAAGTTAATTCATAAATAATACATTAGGAAAAGGAATTATCACTTTATGTTTCCAATTTTTGTTTTGAAATATATTGCACATATTGTATGCTGTCGGGTGATTTGTAATGGTGCTAATATTTTTTTCTTAAATTAATTTAAGTTTGCATTGATTTATTTCAGGAATAATTTGACAGTTCTGGATATGGTTCATGTTGAAGGCATTGGAGCAAGAGAATTATTGAAAGTAGGGGGAAGGTTACCTGGGGCTGGCGGATCTCTTCGATTTAAGGTGCCAGAATCAACCCTTATGGACTGTAGACGACGTGAGTACAAAATTTGTCTGTTGGTAAGGGATTGAATGGGATTAGTTTCCAGTGTACAGATATGTATGGTTAAAAGAAAGGTGTGGAGAGACTAGGTTCATAATGTGCATGTATGCTTATTCACATATCTCTGATTCCTGTTGTGGCTATTTATGACCAAATATATGTGCCATAAATGCATGGATAATATATAATGTAGTACAGATATTTTTTGCATTAATACAGGAAAGATATTGAAGGGGCCCTGCATGTCATTAGCATTTTAGAACATTGAGATATTTCAACTGCTATAAAAATAACAATATCAATTTTATGATTTTCAGAACTGAAAGATGGCAAGCATATTCTGTCTATCACAAAGAGCTTTAAAGTTGAGAACATTGGTCATCTTCCTATTACTATAATGTCTATGAAAATTAATGGGTACAGTTGTCAAGGATATGGGTTTGAAGTACTTGACTGCAGGGAGTTCTTTTTGGCACCAAATTCTTCACGGGACATTAGCATTGTGTAAGCATTTGTGCTTTTATTGATAAACGTATTATTTCTTACAATTGTCTTTAAATATCAGTGAGCAGAACATTCATTCCCTAAAACATTTTTCATAGAAAATACCATAATTCCCAAATTCTTTCTAATAAGGATTCTAACAAAATTTTACTTCAGTAACATATTCTGTAACCTGCAACATTATTTTAGATGTTGAGAGTAATCTTTTAACAAGACACAGTTTGCTTTGCTGGCTGCTTAAATAATTATTTATGATTATTTTTTTTGTCATAGTTACCTGTAACAATAATAATGCTCTAAAAAGAAAAGTTCCAAAAGTTCAGGTCTTATTCAATTTACTGGCAAAGGCATTTCTTGTTACGTTATTCTTTCCTGAACTGCTTTGCATTTCACAGTTGCTGATATTAGATAAGAGAGAGGTTGAAAGAGACTACGACAAATATATTAGAATAAGATTATGCATTCAAAGCATTTTCCCATTTTCCCATTACACCTTTTTACTATTCATTTTTCTGCTAAAAAAGGAAAATATTTCTAGTAGAATCCTGTTACCCAGGCATTTACCACTTACTTACTTTTTTGGGACATGTCTATGTTGGTGGTGCTTTGGTACCACTCCTGACTAAAGCAGTTAATGAGGCCATCGTGGTTATATATCTTCAGAATGTCTCCTCCTCAGCAGAACAGTTTGTTCATAGTTTATAGTTTCTGTGTATATGTGTGTTTATATGTTTGAGAGAGAGTTTGTGTGGGTGGATGGGGGGGGGGGGAAGAGAGCGCCTTCATAAAATTATGCTTCAACAACAGAAAAACTGACGTTCACCATCTTCTTGCTCTTACCGCTGACAAAGTGTACCCAGCTTGGTCTTCCGCGAGGCAGCTGCAGACCAAATGAGACCTTCTTCCTAGTTCTCGCAACTGCCATGTATGACCTTGGCAAGAAAGCCTTGCGTACTTCTTCAGTAGTGGGAGTGAAGGTCAGCTGGGTGGTGGAGCACGCCAGTAGAAGAATCAGGCTTCAGGGACAGAAAAGATAGGCAGGTGAAGGGAGTTGAAGCATGCCTAAAATTATAAGTGCAGGTGGTCTGCCAAATATCTGAATTTTGAACACATGACCACTGTATCTTAGAGGACATGGGGCAAGTACTGCCTGTTCAGTGCAATCATAACTTTGAATGGTCACTGAATGAACAGTTGGAATTTGAGGATTATCCATAATGATGTTGTTTCCAGCAAAAGCAACTATGAAAGAACTATTTAAAAAAAGGCCCTAGCTTTGTTGACTTGCTTTCTTTTTCTGGTGCAGTTTTACTCCAGATTTTACATCATCTTGGGTTATTCGTGAGCTGACTCTGGTTACTGCTGCTGGCATTGAGTTTCACTTTACACTCAACGTGACCCTTCCTCACCATCTTTTACCCATATGTGCAGATGTGGTACCAGGACCCAGTTGGGAAGAGTCATTCTGGAGGCTCACAGTACTCTTTGTAAGGTAAAGCATTAAGAATCAGGATGCTTTCAATGGGGTCCTAAGGAGAAATAAACTCTGTAATCATATAGGAATAGTTGTTAAATTATTTTAACAGATGTGAATTTTTTTAATCAACTGCCACTAATCTTTTCCTCTAGTCAATTTTTAAAGTTCACTATAAAAGACTTTTTTTGCTGATCCTGTTGATGAATACAAAACTCTTACAATTACTCAGACAGATAGTTGGTCCCAACAAAATTGCTTGGTATCTATCAGGCATTGAAGAACATACAAACCCAGGAAAAGGACAACCTCAGCTGTTAAACAGAAACTAAAATATGTGAAGGTGCTGCTAGTCTGACAGCCCACTTATTCTGGTGGAGAAAAATCCTACGTCCCACATACCGTTCCTTAGTGGGTTTTGCATCATACCTAGGTACTAGATACTAGGCTCAGTAAATTCTGGAATCTATCAGGATCATGGATGACTTTAAAATAGCGTTGATAACATACATGCCATGCAGTTTTACATATTGAACCCCTTACTACACACAGTTTAGGATATGGCAACTTGTATAATAGTAGACATCCTTTGACTATAACTTCTTGGTGCCTTCAAATGTATTTTATTATATTGAGATTAAATAGACTTTAATTTTTGCATTACTGTTTCTTTACGTGTGTTTGCCCTTGCAGTTTGTCTTTATTTGGTGTGATCTTGATAGCTTTCCAGCAAGCACAGTACATTCTGACAGAATTCATGAAGTCAAGACAGAGGTCAAATCATAATTCTACGCTGCAAAACAACAATTCTGTGGACCTCATCAGTCCTGAAGCTTACAAGTAATGCATTTTACCTTTCTCTATATAAAATTCCTGGAAATCTTATTTAAAGGGGTAGTTGGTATTTCTAAGATCTGTTTTATACCGAGAAGACAAGTTACTGTTTAAAAAAAGTTTGGATATACATAATCTAGATTTGCATATTTGCAAATCAGAGTATATGTATAATTGCATTTTGCGGTATCTCTCCAGTGGAAGAGCGACAAATATCTAGGCAAGATGGAGGTAATATAAGTTTAATAGATACATAAAATTTAAAAATGAATATTCTTGTTATGACATATATTAAGGGAGCCAGGAAATATAAAACTGAAGGGCCTAGAAAATACAGATATCCTTTTAGAAGTATCAACTTGATTTCAAAGTTTCATGCTTGGTTCCATGTTTACAACTTTTTCACTGCTTTGTTTTTGGCAATTGTGTAGAAACCGTGCAAACTCTTTTTATAGTAAGTCTTATAATTTTATTTTAAAAGCAGGAGTAGCTGCAGAGCATTTACTGAGACTTACAGTTCTTCTGATAAAGGAAAAGGAAAAGGTTCCCCTTTGGTGGGCGCTGCAACCAGCCGCAGCCAGAATGCTGCCAAGAGGAGTCCGGCAACATACAGTCATTCTCAGAAGAAACATAAATGTTCTGTGTACTACGGTAAACAAAAATCAAGCACAACAACTAGCAGCAACATTCTGACAGCAGATGAAAAGCCGAGCCAGTCAATTGAAAATCCTATTTCAGCACCAAAGGAGGACATTTGTTCTGTTAATGAAAACTGGCTGAGCTTGAAATATGCCAGTAGCGTAAACATGAACATGCAAAAGAACTCAACACATCCAGAGAACTTTGTAGATAAAGACGAAAGTGCATTGAAAAGTGCAACACTTATGAAAAACATTTCTTCAGGCTGCAGTTTGAAGGAGGGCCTTCAAACAAATATGTTTCCTAAGGAAACGAATCTTAAGTCTCCAGAAAATTTAGCTGAACTCAAAGAACCTGAGTTATGTCCTTCAAAGTCATCAAAGAAATTGTCAGAAAGTCGCTTTCCAA
Organism: Oxyrhabdium leporinum; assembly: GCA_032468155.1. NCBI lineage: Eukaryota > Metazoa > Chordata > Lepidosauria > Squamata > Cyclocoridae > Oxyrhabdium > Oxyrhabdium leporinum. The sequence continues at coordinate 219,020 of JANHFL010006514.1, read as the reverse complement.
GATCTTCACCTCAGCAACAATCAGAATTTCAAGAGAGTTCCAGGAAAAATGGAGGTAATTTTTTTTTAAATCAAAAAGGGGTCATTTTGAATAAACTCAACAAATACGCATGCCAGAAAATAGTTTTTTTGTTAACTTACCGAATTTTGAAAATAATGCTAGAATTATGGCCATAGAAGTTGGACTATGTCCAATATTTTAGCATCCATAACATTATATTGCAACCCCAAGCATTTTAATGCTTTTAAAAAGTGGATTTAAAGTGGATTTTTAGCATTTAACAGTTGCAAAAGATATACAGATATGACATGAAGCCTGCAATTTTAGGCATATTTACTAGGATTAAAATGAATTGTAAATGAGGAAATTCCTTCAGAATAAGTTTTAAGGTGATTGAAATACAAGCATAGTTTTCTTCACCTTTATTTTACTTTCCAGAAAGAAGGTTTTTGGAAATGTTTAATTTATCTAACTTTTTCTAAAGTATCTTATGAAAGAATATTTTCAGTTAAGAAACTGAGAATTTTTAAAATCCATCTAACATGACACTTTTACTATAAATTTCAGGTCCATAATTTTTCATGGTTTATTAGTGGTTATTACAAAGTACATGTCTTTTTATTGCTTAAGGGAATAGTCAGCAACTGCCTCTCAGGAATGAAACAGGAAACTGTGAGACGTTGCAAAAACAGGCTAGCGAACAGCTTTCCACAGAGAAGATAGAGAATAAAGGACTTAAAGATGAATTACTGTATTCTGGAAAACGAGAATTGATTTCTGCTGAGGTTTGTATTTTATATCTCTTTGTTGCAATATTCACTTTAAAAAAAAGTATAATAAATCAGAGGTGGGGGTTAAATATGGTCCAATTTGTGGAAAATTTTATTGAAGCTAATAAAAGCCCAGTGGTTTCAGCGACATGAACTTTATATAGTAGCCATGTTTCTTTTCTTGTTTCATACTTTTTAACAATTGTCTATCAGTATGCCCCAGGCACTATGTGTGTGTTACAGTAATTGGAATTACTAGCAATAAAGTACAAGCAATATAAATAATTGTTAAAAAGAATAAACACTTTCAAAATATGAAGATTGGTTGAAGTGGGTTAATGAGCTCCATTTTTACAAATTAGAAAGTTTAAATGATTTAATTAAAAAGAATTGTTTCAAAGCTTTGCATAGTCTCTTAGATCAAATTAGATGCTGTATACCTGACATGAGGTTACTTATATTGTTTGATTTACTTTAGATTTGCAATTTTGTGATCTTAACACCAGAAGAAAAATATGCTTGCATGAAACTTACCTTTAATTTTCTCTTTGTGGCTGCAACTATATTATGCAAAGCTGAAATAACTTTTCAGGAAACTTTGAACCTCACTGGAACAGCAATAAGTGAGTGAGTGAGTGAGTGAGTGAGTGAGTGAGTGAGTGAGTGAGTGAAAAAAAGAAAAGAAAGAAAGAAAGTCAGAGGAGCATGTATAATAGGTCGGCTCATAGTGATGCTGACCTGGTTTTTGTCAGTCAAAATTGTACTACCTATTCTTGCTCCCATTCCAGCCCTTTCTAATTCAAAACAGAATAAAAGTATCGGAGAAGAAATTGAAAAAAGATTTACACTAATATACTCAGTATCAAAAAATGGTAGTATTTCAACATTTGGTTATATTGACTTTGGTTCTAGCACACGTATATTTAAAAAAAATCATCTTTCAGCAGGAAGAAGTTCACCGAAAAAATGGGTCTCAAGAGAAAAAAGATGGACACTTGCCCAATACTAGCTGGAATAGACATAGGACAAATAGAAAAAATAAGAAGAAGCATATAAACATATCTTCACGGTATGCATTACTACCTTTACATATTCACATTTTTAAATTAGAAGATCAGCACTGTTTCTACCACTTAAATTTTATTGGAAGTGCTCAGAGAGTGCTAGCAATCTTTGAGTGCATTTTTATTCTGACTGTTCCTGTCTACAGAAAGGAGAACTTTTTATAATTTCTTCCTCTTCTTCCATCACCATTGCTGCTGCTGTTTCAAGGGGTTTCCGCAACATTTTAGAATGAACGCTAAAAGGACTCTGAGGAAAGACAAAACGCAGAAACTATTTTTTTTAACAGAATTCTTTGGCTGAATCAGAAACCTTTGCCAAATAGGAATAGTAATTCTGTGTAAGAAAGGGAGAGTCTGGCTCCATCTATTATTTTATAATTATTTATTTCACTCGTTCTCTTGTAAACATGTAACTATCTTTTTAGGTGTTTCCTTTGCTGTTCAAGTGCTATTTAACCTAAGCATCTGATCTTCATATGAATTCTTCCATTATTCATTCACTGATCAGAGTGGAAGGGGAAAAAATAAGGCTGTTTTTCTTGTTTGGGGGACATTTTTACAGGGTTCCTGAGCAAGCTGAACTGAAGCATGTGTGCAGTGAAAGACATGAACTCAGAACTACTATTAATATAAGAAATTGGTGTGCTCAAAGCAATGGGGAAACTTGCAAAGGAGGTGATAAATCTGCACACAGGGAAGCAGGTAGGTAGTAAAATGTAAATGGAAGGCAAACAATAATAATCAGTTTTTAATTTGAAATCTTTAAATCCTCAAATCCAAGAAACAAATTGATTTGATTTGATGCTATAATAAGGAGAACATCTTAGTCTTTGAATTTGACTGTTTGATTAGGAGAAATGGAACCAGTGACAAAAAAAAATCCATATTTATAAAACTGAACATTTTTAAACTTCAGGGATAGTCCTAGTTTAGAAATGAGATCTCTCTTAGTCTGCCATTTGTTAAAGTTGTTTATCCTTTCTGTCTAACAAAAGATGGAATAGAAGAGAAAGTCTGGTAATCACATGTTTGCTTATTTATGAGAATGCAATGATACAAGTGTTAAAGTTTGCTTTTGTTAACTGCTTCATGAAGAAGGTTTCTACCAGTGGCCCAAGAAGAAGTGCTTGGAGAGGTTTTGTTCAGATTCAAGTTCAGATTGTGGAAGTTCTTCTGGAAGTGTCCGAGCCAGTCGGGGCAGCTGGGGAAGCTGGAGTAGCACCAGCAGTTCGGATGGAGATAAGAAGATTCCTAGCAGACATTTCCTTCCATCAAGTATGTGGACACGTGTTCTTTCTCTTTTCTGCTTTGGGAAAATGTCACTGCATGTCACTGCCTTACATTAAACTCTGAGTCCCCCCCAAAAAAATCTTAATAATTGCTATTTAGAAAATAATCTTAACTGAAAATAACAAAAATATCTTAATGGCTGCTACTAATGTGTTTAAAATAAGAATACCTATTTTAGGGGATAATACACAATTAGTTTATTTTAAAGGAATTCTGATCTCACTTTTATTATTTTTATAAATAATTCAAGGCTCTTCCTCCTATTTTTCCCCACAACGACAACTCTATAAAGTGAATTCGGCTGACAGAGTGATTTCCTTTTTTTTTTTCAATGAGTTTTTATTTTATTTCCAAACAATTCTTCTGTTACACGGTGTGTCAACTGGGTACAAATATTTACAGAAACAGTTAAAAATACCATTCTATTCTTATATTATTGTTTTCTAATCCATCATGTATTATTTATTTTATCAAACCTCACACACTCTAATATTTTTATTTTCTTGTCTCCAGATTATTTCAATTTTCCAATTCTATGCCAATGCCATTCTA
>JANHFL010006514.1:198675-215244 GCA_032468155.1 Oxyrhabdium leporinum | reverse complement strand
GTGACAGATTACTGACAGAATAGTGAAATACTATTTGGACTTTTTAAAACAAGGCAAGATGGCGCAGCAGGAGGATTTAAAGACATTTTGTAAATAAATCATCTCGTTACTCCAAGGGCTTTATGAAATGATTACGGGGGGACATGAGGAGATAAAGGATTTATTAAAGGACTTATGACATGATATAATTGACTTACATTATGATATAACTTGAAAGATTGAAAATACGCAACAAGAAACAATGAATCAAAACAAAGAAATCCAGGAAACAAGGGAAACAATTGGGAGATTAGAAGATGAGACAGAACAGACTTCGCAACAAATAGAAAAAGGAGGGGGAAAAAGATCATAAAGTTGGGCGAAATAAAGTTGGGCGAACATGTAACAGGAGAAAGAAAAATAAACTTGAATAAATTGCACGATATCCTTGGGGGAAAGCAGAAGAGCAGCACTGGAAAACTGTCAACGGGGCCGGATCTTTTCCATTTGAATACCAGGCTGTGGCCGAGGAGCCTTTGCCCTTCCTATGCAGATCCAGCCGCAAGGACACAGCTGGCCAGGGGGGAGGGCATGTCAACGGGAAGGGTTTGGAGGTCCTTCCCCCCGCCCCTCCCCCGTAATAGAGAGATAAACTGTCCTTATTTTGATCCTATTGCCGATGACCTCAAACCCGGCGGTTGTCTGCAGAACACTAAGCTCCGATTCCCAGTTTGGTAAGCAGCTGAGTCCTTGACTTACAACGGTGCATGCATATGACATTGTTAGCTGCCCAGAGTTCCTGTGTGGGAAGACGGGTGGCTGATACGTTTTATAAACAAACAAACCAACGTATTTAGCGACTTTAAACGGCTCTCGGGGCTGCCCCACCTGGATCTTACCTGTTCGTGCAGGATTTCCGAGAGCTCTTTCACCATCTCCCTGAAGTTGGACTTCAGCTCCTCGTGATATTCAACTTGGTCTTCCTTGATCAGCCGTTCGTTGAACTCCAGGCTGATTCCGCAGGCTTGGATAAATTTCCTGGGGGAAGATAAATGGACCCCAGCACTTAGCCCATCCTTGGATCTGGCGGCGGTGGTGGGGAGAAGTGAAGTTTAAAACCCAGACTTTTAAATTCAGGGTTGAAGAGCAGGATTTGGAAAGGCAAGCAGGACATTGTAGCTGGCCTGATCCTCCGTTGTCCCTGCAAACAAGTTAAAACTGTTGCAAAACTGCCAGGTTTTTTGGGAGAGGAAGAAGAGCATCGGGGAGGGCACCCATAAAAGTGGCAGGACTTCCTGAAATTGACTGCTGTTCTCTAGGCCATCTCTCTGTTCCTTGGGGCAGGCAGAGCAGGGCTTGGAGAGAAGAGAGAGAGAAGCATCTCTGACTCAGGATGAAATTCTCAGGGAAGTTCTGGGGCTGAATGGGGTTGAGATCCCGGCTATCCCAACTCTTAGTTCAACTGTTTCCCTCTTGCTGGTCCTCAAATTTAGAAAGAATTCACATCCTTTTTGGTTATCAGTGACATTCCAGGCCCTACTTGGTCTAATGCCTTACAAACTTGAGGATGGGTGGACTTCAACTCCCAGAATTCTCCAGCTAGCCATGTTCATTTTCTGTCTCTAGAGTGGAGAGATTGCAGAGGAAGGGATTGCAAGAGAATAAGCAAGCACGTAACATCAAAAGGAATGAGTCAATGCCAGGGAATTCTGGGAGCTGGCCCACCCATCTTCAAGCTGCCAAGATTGAGGAACACTGGTCTAGTGACAGGCTGGCAGTCCAAGGGTTTTGGGGAGTGGCCTCGCAGGATTCTGCTGCATACCTGGCATCCTGCCTTTCCACGCTCTGTTTCCCTTTGACAAGCACAGTTCTGGGAAGAATGTGGCTCTGTGTTTACCTAATTTGCTTGAGCAAATTCAGCTGGGTTGATAAGAAGCAAAGGAGAATGGATCTGCTCAGCTGGACAACATAGCCCTTCTTAAACGTTCTCCTTTCAATTTTCCCTTCCCATTTTTAAAAATTATGGAGGACCCCAAAAATTTTGCTTGTATGGGTTATATCTATCAATATTTACCACATTAAAAATTAAAATGTGTGCCTTTGTAGAACATTGTTAAAATAATCATATGAGATTAACATAACTAAAATACATTTTGCGGGGGGAAAAAAGACCCCTGTATTTTTAACAAAAAAAAATAATGAGAAGAGTGACACAGTTTCAAAATTTTGCAAATCTCTTCAATATCTGGTGAATAATTTTGATTTTGTGGATCCCTGAGAGAATCTTGAGGAGATCTCCTGAGGTCCTTAGACACTCTTGGAGCAATACTGAACCTGAGAAAAGTTTGACCTCCATTCAGCTCCTGTGGTGAACTTACGTTCGTTTCCTTATCATCAATAGTTCCAGTAGAATCATAAAATTCTAACTGGCTCACATAAATAATCAACTACAGCCCATTGTTAAAAGACTAGAAAGGAAGACAAGCAATAAACCTCCAACCAAGAGATGATAATGCAATGAAAGGAAATGTTTTGCAACCTTTCAGTGGGTGCTAACAGGAAGTGGCCATCCTTATCTGGGGAAGGGGCTGATTCTGGGGGCAGGGCTCCCAAATCCAACTGAAGGACAGATGACTTCTACTTGGACCGGATGGTTCCTGGGATAACCTAGCCAGAGCCAGGGAGGACTTGATTGATAAAGTCCAGCATTTTTGAACGGTACCCAGAAATTCAGGGGTCTCCGATGCAGCTGGTCTGCTTTTGGTCAGCACCCGGTTGGGAGATCAGCTGAGGTTCCATCACACGAGAAAGTCACGAGGCGCCCGAGTCCATGATACCAACCTGAACATGTCCTTGAGTTCAGCCACCTTCTTCGCGGGATATTTGTTGGAGTGCTTGTCATCCAAGAAGGCTCGGGCGTAGGCCAGGGGGCCAGCGTTAACCTAATGCCACGTCCCCCACGACAGAGGTACAGTGACAAAGAGATCGGCCAAACAGAGAGAGACAAATGAAGGAGACCTTGGAAGCTGGATCCCAGCACAACGCCCAGGTGACTCTGCACTGCTGGCCATGCTTCAAGGAACCACAGCGGTGGTCTTCAAAGCAACCCAGGAATTTGAGGAGCACCAGAGCTTAAACATAAGCAACTGGGAGCAGAATGCTTAGCTTTGAAAGGTTGCATCTAGCCTGCTTCCGGCCCGACCTTGAAACGGTAGGAATTGGCACCCCTGAGTTTAAGCAGCCAGGGGACTGTAGGAGCTTCCTGTCCATCCAAAGGAGAGTTGGAGCCTTCATCTAACACCCGGGGCAAACACTGACAGCCCAAGAATTCTGCTATGATTTCTGGGATATCTGGGGAGGAATCCTAGAACGTTTGGAGGAGTGAAAGTTATACGGTGGGCTTCCTGCCCACGAAAACCAGAAAGGAAGTGGTTGCACCCCATGATTTATGGCTGTGCGAATCCTTTGTGAATCCTATTCAGCAAACCGTGTTTCAACTGTCGGTAGCTTACAGTGGAAAGACGCTGAGAGCAGAACTAGAAGGAGCATTCCAGCTAAACATTCCCCCCCCCATTTCCAGCCAGGAAAATATCGACTCCTGGGGCAGATGTGCCCAGCTGCTTACTTGCACTGAAACGGCACCCTGAAGTTTCAACTGCAGCTGGATCATGTCCACGTCTGGCGAAGCACAGAGCTGCTGCAACTCGGAGGTCTTTTCTCTGATTTCGTCCGTTGCCACGTCAATCGGCTTCAGGTTGACCTGCTGCTCGCAGCTGACGGGGATTCTTTTCTTCACGTACGGGAAAGAGTTGCACGCTAGGAGAAAAAGGAGCAAGCCACAGACGCTCTGATAATGAAGAGTTCCCCACCTACAAGCTCTAGCTGCAAATAATTCTCTGCTTCTGAGAAGGGAAGCCCCCCCCTGAACTTCTCATCGGCTGACTCTCGTTTTGGCTTGGGGACGAAGAAGAAGAAAGCTGTCTCGACAGACCACAAAAACCACCACAAGGCAGGCTGGGAAATTCAACATCCATGCAAACTTTCCCACAGGGTGCGTAATACGCCCCTAGTAGGAGGTCAGGACTAGGTAACGTTTTGAGCGACGGCTCTCTCTGAGAGTGTGCAAGGTTGCTAAATCTCCTATCTGGGGGAATCTCACTCTCCCCTGTCCAAGATGGCGGAAGCCCTGAGGAATGATGAGGAATGATGTGAGGGCTGGCGGGGCCTCCACCAAAAGGCCTGGGACGTGATCTCAAATCATGGTCCAAACGGCCTGTAAGGAGGACGGTTATTGGTTAGGGTGCCTCCTCCCACATGGGCTCAGAAGAACTTGGGGCAAATCAAGGCAGCGTTCTCATTAGAAAGGAAATGACCTGGCTCTAATTGTCCTCCCTTGGAGACTTACAGGAAGGCCCAGCTCTGTGGAATAGGCTCCAATGCTGGAAAAGGTGGAAGGAAAGGATGACCGGTAGATGAAGACTGCAGGGAATACATCTTCATCTACGTCTGATGGATACATTGTTGGAAGACCTGAAGGGACAGATGAGGGACAGATCCTCCTGGAGGAAATCTCTGTAGGCGGTCACTAAGAGCTGACGACAATTGGATGGGCTACAATTAATCTGTAGATTTCTGCCTTTGGGGACATTGAGATGAAAGAAGGACCACCTCCTGTGAAGCAGGGATTGTCTTCTTCTAGATCTGAGTGTTTATCGCTCTTGAGATAAATCGTTTGTTTATTGGCCCCATTTCAATAAATGGCAGGGGGCCGTTGGGTTTCATCAGATGCAGATTCTGTTTCCGTAGTTGTACAACTAGAGAAAGCCTTTGTTGTTCTTAAATCAGCCAAAGAATTTGTGAGATGCACAACCAGTTTTTTTAACATTAAAAAAAAAACCCTACACAAGCACACGCGCGCACTCACTAGTGAGGATAGTCCGTCTCTTGCACTGCTCCTCCACGTTTCCATGTTTCTTGCCAGACAAGGTGTACGGGGTCTCGAAGACGAACTGTCTGATGTTGTGGCTCCTTTCAAACCCCGTCTTCCTCTCCGAAAGCTCCTTCTCATCAAAAAATGGCTTCAGGTAAGTCACCTGAATGTGAGCGTACTTGGCGTCCAGGTCTTTGGGGTTCACCTGGAGTAAGAAAACGGAAAGCTCTGAATGGACCCAAAAGAAGGTCAACCGAGCTGGATATTCAGGGGCCTCTGACCAAGAGACCCACCGATCGGGGTCCCAAGCCTACGGTGGCCGCTGGGGAACCTCTGGAGATGATGACAACCCACCATGACCCTGCAGCAAGGAGGGGGGGGGTGCAGCAGGGCACCCCAAAGGCCATCCATCTGTCTCTTTGACTCAACAGGCACCCCAAAGCCAGCCCAATGTTCAGCAGCAGCTTCCGAGCAAAATGGACCTTTTGTGGAGGAAGCAAGTCAAGTCCCCCTTCTCAGCCAGCTGGTTCGGCCAGCAGACTGTCCTTTCACTTTGATCAGATCGTGAATAAATTAGAGCTCAGAAGCCCTGGGCTGGAAGTGCCACCTGAGGCCATCTAGTCCAGCCCCCTGCTCGGGATAGGAGCCCTAATTAAGCCTCCCAGGCTGATGCTTTCACATTACCTTGTTGGAATCCTGAATGATTTTGACATTTTCAGCTCCAAATTTCTCTCCGTAGAGTTTCAGCAGCCGGAAGGATATCTCCGAGAGGCCAGTTAGTTTGGGCTCCTTGTAGATGTACTCTTTCCCGTCTTCTTCTTCAAAGAAAGCCTGCAATGATCCAAGCAGCTGATTTTTAGAAAGGATTTTGGGGGGGGGGGCGAGAACGACTCACTTCCACGGGGAGACCTCAAAGGCGACAAACGAGGAACTCGGGGCAGGAGATTAGCTTTGTTTTGTTTTGTTTTGTTCAAGCTGATGGTCCTCATGGTTCTCATGCTAGACTCAGAACCTTGGGGTGCCTCCAAGGACTCTGAATTTGCAGAAGTCAGAGCAAGCACTGCATGAGACAGAGGTGGGAATGACCGCCCCTTTGTGACTTCAACATGGCTGGCTTAGGGATTCTGGGAACTGGAGTCCACAAGCTATAAGGGGGCCATTGTCCTGCCCCCCCACCTGGACTGGATGAGGAAGAGAGGCAGACAGACAGACAGCAACGTGAAACAGCACAGTGAGAAGCAGAAATAGACCAGAGAGTTCTCAGATGGTCAGGTATTATTGACGGTGCCATGGTGGCACAGTGGTTAGAAGGCGGTACTGCAGGCTAATTCACTGCCCCCTGCCAGCAGTTCGATCCTGACCGACTCAAGGTGACTCAGCCTTGCATCCTTCCGAGGTCAGTAAAAGGAGGACCCAGATTGTTGGGTGCACCGCTTAGAGAGGGCTGCAAAGCACTGTGAAGTAGTAGACTCCTCAACCTACAACCACAACTGAGCCCAACGTTTCTGTTGTTAAGTGAGACACCCGCGAAGCGGCTTTTGCCCCATTTTATGACTTTCCTTGTTCGGTGAATCTCTGCAATTGATAAGCCAGCCACCCGGTTATTAAGTGAATCTGGTTTCCCTGCTGACTCCGCTTGCCAAAAGGGGACCACGTGACCCTTGGGACACAGCGACGGTCGTTAAGTATGAGCCCGTTGCCAAGCGCCTGAGTTCTGACCACAGGAGCATGGCCCTCAGTCCCTTTTTTCCAGGGCCCTTGTAATTCTGAACGGTCACCGAATGAAGTGTTGTAAGTCAAGACCACCTGACTACGTGCTGCTATAATAAAAGAGAAAAAGCCAGCTCCCCAAGCTGGGAGTCCGGAGGGTCGGCCTTCGATCCCCCTCCCACAGTGCAGTAGTCAGATGCCGCTTAGGGGGCCTCGGTGCTCCGGTGCGAGTCCAGCCCAGGCCCCCCCCCCCGGACTCTCTCCGGGGGCTGCCCTGGCTCTTCTGGGCTGTCAACGCAGCCGGCGAAGGAGCTTCCCGCTCAGCTCCCCTGGTGACGTCTCTTCTGCTTTTACTGCCTTCTTTTAAGAACCGCCAAGCCGTTTGTTTTATGGGAGATTGTTTGATCTTGCTTTTACTCACCGTGCTGGAGGGAGGCCGGCGTAAAGAAAGGAAGCCGGCGTAAAGAAAGGAAACCGTAAAAAAAAAAATATGAATCACTAGTTATAGAAATGAAGTTAAAAAGTCCAATATAGAATATACAGTAGAATGACAGAGCTGGATGGGACCTTGGAGGTCTTCTAGTCCAACTCTCTGCTCAGGCAGAGAAATGGTTGTCCAATCTCTTCTTAAAAACTTCGAAGGAGAGGAGAGGAGAGGAGAGGAGAGTAAAAAGAGAAGATAAGGGAAGTGGGAAGGGAAGGGAAGGGATAAAGTAAAGTAAATATAAAGGGAAGTAAAGTACAAGTAGTAATAACAGTAAGTACAGGCCATATTTTAAGACCAACGAAACACAAGACACCCTCAAGGGAAAAGGGCCCTTCAGAGTAAAACATTGATCAATGAAGCCTCTCAAGAAATTAATAATTTGTGTCTGTCTTGCATGCTCAGTCTCAGGAGATGAGAAACAGCCGTCAGAGACACACAGCCATTGCCAGGAAGCTGAAGAATCGGAATGTGCTAAACACAAGAGAAATGGATTTCAGGCTAAAGAATTACATCTGGTCCAATGCTATTTCTAATTACGAAACATGAAGAATAGCCAAGGAGGCTGAGAATGTGGAGTTTTGAGGTGAATCTGAAGAGTCCTTTGGGGCCAGAAGAGATCAAAACTTGACAACTTCTCTGGAAAACCTCTCCTGGAGGTAGCCCCAAAGGAAAACCTCATGCCAGTGTTTTTTCAGGTCTGACAACTTGTGGACTTCAGCTCCCAGAATTCCCCAGCCAGCAGGAATTCTGGGAGTTGAAGCCTGCGTTCCTCGAAGTTGCCACGTTGGAAAAACACTGCCTCCAACGAAGGGAAGGGAGCTGACTGAGCCACGCATCCAAGACAGCTGCTCCAGAGGAAGGGTGACACTAGGAGACGGAAGTGGAGGAAGGAGAAATTAGAGATGCCCCCAAAACACGTCCTCGGAGGAGCAAGAGACCAAGCGGTACCTGCATAAACGTGGCATGGAGGCAGATGCCAACTGAAGCGAACTGAAAAGGCCGCTTTAAAGGCAAGCAAGACTCCGCAGTGGACTGACTCTCTGTGTCCGTCACCCAAGCAACCCATGGGCTCACCTGTCCGTAAATCGCGACTCGGAAGTAGGTGCCCAGCAGCCTCCTTCTGCTCTGCATCACTTCCAGGATTTTACTGTATGCGCCGTGGAGCGTTCGGTACACCTGGGTCAGTTTCTGTAGCGGGAAGAGGGAGGCCAGTCAGGGAAAAGAAAGTTGAGCCCGGAGCAAAAGTGTAATCCAGCACCAACGATGTTCCCTAGTTGGGTCACGAAACGCCTGCAAGAAAACAAGCAAGCTCAGAGAGCACCAAGGAGCCCTCCTTTCAAGCCCGAGCTGCAAAGATTCTCCTTTACTGAGACCTGCCCTAATTCTTCTGAAGGCTAAAAAAGGCTGCAAACTTTTGTTAGCGTAGTCTTATAAAAGTAAGATTGGCACGCATGACTTGGGTTTCCTACTCTGGTCTACCTTAAGAGGCTGACGGTTTCTGAAAATAAAAAGGAGGGTGGAATGTTTGGGGGGAGTCGGAGGCCGAAAGAGACTCTCCCCTACTGCCCCCAATCCCCCCCCGTCTCTGGTTCGGTGTCTCTGGATCTGGGCTGACAACTTTTCCCTCGCTGGCTAATTTGGTTTTGGCTCTTTCTCCCCGCAGGACGCAGCAGAATCTCTGGCGCCAGCTTTCGATCGGCTACCTCAAACTCGCGCCGCTTCTCGTAGATGGGGATGATCATCTTGGCCACCTCGGCGATGACCTCGTATCGCTCAGCTTTCCACAAGCCGTCGACACATTGCTCCAGCAGCTCCACCAGCACCTCCTGTGAGTTGCGTGAGAAAAGAAGTGGATCACAAGAGAGCCAGTTGGGTCTGGAACTTGAGGCACCAGGCCAGAGAGTGGAAGACCGTACGTTCTGGTCCTGCCTTGGCCACGAAAGCCACCTGGGTGACTCTGGGCCAATCGCCAGGAGGCTGGGAGTTCTAGTCCCACTCGTGGGTGCCAAGGTGCAGAAGGCTGCCCAAAACAGATGAAGCGGCAACGTGAAAAGCAGTTGCAGGGATTGGGAAGGAAGGAAGGAAGGAAGGAAGGAAGAAAGAAAGAAAGAAAGAAAGAAAGGGGGAGCATTTATAGTAGGTCTGCTTATAGCCATGCTGATCTTCTTTTTGTCAGTCAAAATTGTATTACTTATTATTGCTCCCATTCCAACCCTGTTTGGATTTCTAATACAAAAAAAGAATAAAAGAATCCGAGAAGGAAGAGGAAAAAGATTTATGCTAATATATTCGGTATCATAAAATGGTAGTCTTTCAACAGTTGGTTATATTGAATATGGTACTAGCATAGGGAGTGCTTCCATTATAGCAATCTTTGAGTGTTTTATTCTGCATGTCTCCATTTGTATAAGGAAGGGGGGTTTTTTTCTAGTTTCTTCCTCTTCTTCCATCACCATGTCTGCTTCTGTATTAGGGGATTTCTTAAATATTTTAGAATGAATGCTAAAAGGATTCTAAGGGAGGAGAAAATGAATAATCTATTTTTAACTGTGTTCTTTGCATCAGAAACCTTTGCTAAATAGCAATAGTAATTCTGTTCAAGAAAGGGAGAGACTGGCTTTATCCGTTATTTTATAATTATAATTATTCATTTCACTCACTCTCCTGTTAATATGCAACCTATCCCTTCTAGGTGTTTCAGTTGCTGTTCCAGTGCTATTTAATGCAAGCATGATCTTGCATTGCTAATGATCTTAATATAAACTGTTGCCATTATCAGTAATTCACTGACCAAAGACGGATATTTTTAAAGGGTTCCTGAACTGAAGAATGTATGCAGTGAAAGAAAAACAAAGAACTACTATATAGTTATAGTATATTTTTAAAAATGGTGTGCTAAAAGCAGTGGAAAAACTTGCAAAGGCGATTATAAATGTACACACAGAGAGGCAAGTAGGCAGTAAAAGGTAAATGGAAGGCAAGCAATATGAACCAGTTTTTCATTTGAAATCCTTGTTTGTGATTCCACTCCTCAAATCAAATAATCCATGAAACAAATTGATTTGATTTAATGCTATAAGGAGGAGAACATCCTAATCTTAACATTTGTCTATTTGATTAGAATGGGAACCAGTGACAAAAAAAATCCACGGATCCTTATAATCATACATAAAACTATGAACTTTTATAAACTTAAGAAATAGAACCATATAGTTTAGAAATGAGCTCTCCTTATTCTGCTGTGTGTTAAAGTTGTTTAATCATTCTATCTGTAAGAAGTAATCACAGACGCACCCATCCTAGAGAATGAATTTTTGGGGAGAATATTAAAAGAGGTAGACTATTATATTTCCCCAAAGGAGAAATGGAGAAACAAGTTCTTAGAGGCAGAAAGCAGCCCCCAGTCTTTCTTAATAGCCTACAGCAGATGCCCATTAAGAAATCCTGGGCCAGCCTATTCACAAAATACCTTCACCTCCAGGTGATGGGATTAAAGACAGGTCATGACTTTATTGAATTCATTGAAAAAAGTGGAAACAATATCTGTCCATTTAGAAAGACAGGCTAGAGACAATATTTAATAGGATAAAAAAATCAATTACACATGCCTGACAGGATTAGGACTAAGGAAGTCATAACTAAGACCCATCACGAACCTTTAAAAGTAAAAGCAATAAAAGAATAAATATACACAAAGCAATCCTCCAGATTACAAAATGCTGTAAAAAAAAAACCTGTATAAAAACCCATGTAAAACCAAACGAATTGGTCAGCTGTTCCAGAACTGCTGGAACTGAACCAGATGGATTTTTCTTCCAACGTATCTAATAGAAAATGGAGTAGAAGAAAAAAACCTGATCTCTTGGTAATCTCATGCTTACTTATTGGCAAGAATATAATGAGAAGAGTGTTAAAGTTTGGTTTTGTTAACTGCTTCCTGAAGAAAGTTTCTGCCAATCGCCTAAGAAGTGCTTGGAAAAGTTTTGTTCAGACTCAAGTTCAGACTTTGGACATTCTTCTGGAAATGTTCAGGGCAGCTGGAAAGCTGGAATAATACCAGTAGTTCAGATGAGATAGGAAGACTCCTAGCAGACACTTCCTTCCTTCACGTTTGAGGGATCTGGACACATGTTCTTTGGGGGTTTTTTTCTGTTTATGGAAAATGTCACTGCATGTCACCATCTTATATTGAACACTGAATTTTCTCCCAAAATCTTTATAATAATTGCTATTAATTATGCTTCAGAAAAATAATCTTAACTGAATAACAAATCTTAATCACTGCTATTAAAGTGTTTTAATGGCATATCTTGAGGGAACAATATCCAGAGTTTATTTCAAAAAGATTCTGATTAAACTAAATTTCCAATCAAGTATTAACATATCTTCAGTCAAATATCCGAACATCATTTTTAAATATATATTTTTAATTCTACTTTTAGTATTTTTATAAACAACTTGAGCCTCTTCCTCCTATTTTCCCCACAACAACAACCCTTTAAAGTGAACTCGGCTGAGAGAGTGTGACTTTCATGCCTAAAGCAGGATTAGAACTCACAGCTTCCTGGTTTCTAGCCCAGTGCTTTAACTGCTGGACCAAACTGGCTCTTTTATTTAAATACCATTAAGAGGTATGCTTTTTGGCATTTTTAAGTTTAACTACAGATAGTCCTTGCTTACAACCACCACTCATGTATATATAACCAATCCTTGGAGTTGCAACTTTCATAGCACACCCATGGTCATGTGATCATAATTCAGACACTTGGCAATTCACAATTGCAACAGTCCCTGACAAACTTTACTGCTGGCTTCTGACAACTGAAGTCACTGGGGAAGCCAGCGGGGGATAGCAAAACTGATCACGTGACACTGCTCTTAATAA
This sequence comes from Oxyrhabdium leporinum, assembly GCA_032468155.1. Classification (NCBI taxonomy): domain Eukaryota; kingdom Metazoa; phylum Chordata; class Lepidosauria; order Squamata; family Cyclocoridae; genus Oxyrhabdium; species Oxyrhabdium leporinum. The sequence continues at coordinate 203,253 of JANHFL010006514.1, read as the reverse complement.
CTCTGGAATTTGCTTAATGATGGCAATTGGAACTGCCGTTGTAATTCGACATGGTCATGCAATATTGCACTTTGCAACTTGGTCACTGAGTTGATACTTCCAATTACCATCATTAAGTGAGAACTGCCTGCATAAAACATTGGGTCTTTCCTTTCACAATTTCTATTTGTTTTTCCTGTCAAGTTTTATTACATTTATTGAGATTACTATTTTGGATGCATTTTAATAGTCTCATGAGTTGTTAATAGCATAATTTAAAGGGACAGTGAATGCAAAGCCATTATACTTTGAAATGTATTATTTGTGAAGGCAAGGAGACAAGTTTATTTATAGCGTTGTTTATAGTTATTTACCAAATTTATATATTATGAATTGATATATTACTGGGATTCTGGTCTTATGCTAGTTCTTGATGTGTGTGCTCTGTCTTTTCCTCAGTCTTTTTCTTTTCTGAGACTTTTTAGAAACTCTACAGAAAAGAAAGAACATCTCTATGAAAAGATAACAAAAGTCCCATTAGGGAGCTACCTGTTAAATTACACATCCCCAAAGTTAATGTATTATATATATGTTATTCCAGTCCCTGGTTCTTAGTTTTTCTCTGTGCAGGGAAAAAGGTTTCAATTAATGATTTTTCACCTGATAATCCCATCACGTTAACTAGTTTCCACAATATCTGCAACACCAAGTAAAGGCTTTTAATAGTTCCACTTTTCTATTGATTACTCACAGACCAACTGTTTCAAGTACAGCTAGCAAAGAAATGAAAAGCAAATGTTCCAATTTTAAATTTATTTATACATTTGATAGTGTCTCTTTTACTGTTTATTTCATTTCATTTTAGTAATGTGCCTCTTTTTTTGGTTTAACAATATAAATATATATTGTTAAACAATATATATACTCCTGTTAAATAATATATATAATCCTTCTCAGTTCCCGTCCACGTCCAACTTTTGGGGGAACCACATAGAAGTGGCTTGCCATAGCCTTGGGGTTTTTTCTCAATGTAGCTACAGTATTAGATTTTCTTAATAACTTTAAAGTGGGTCTGATTGCTTTGTATTTTGAGATCAGACAAAAAGAACAGCTAGATTCTGCCATGCAAAGATTTTGATCAAAAACCTGTATAGCCATTCCTCCATTTGGTAACATTAGATACCATGCCTGGAATATATGTGGATGTCCATTTATGAACATAGTAATAATTAGGCTCTTTGTAGTTCAAAAGTTGTGTTGATCATTAAAAGTATAATAATATTTATCTTTGTTTTTATTCACAGAAATACTTTAGCTATTAAAATTCCCCTGTATTCCTTTCTCTTTCCTCTTTTAAAAGATAATGTCCCCTCAAGGTTTTGCTATCGTTACTTGTTCTTTTTTACACTTCTCATTTACTGAAATGTAAATCTTTCTTCATGGAAGAGGTTATGTTGCGTAATCAGTGGGGAGAACTGAATTAAGCTAAGAAGGAATTGTAACTTTGAGTTGGAAATTTGAAGCTTCACTGAATACATCTGCATCGTGCATCATCATGTATCCATTCCAAAGAAGATAAAGCCTGACATATTTTAGTCAAATAAATACACGGAAAGGTTGCTTCTAAAGAGCTTTTGTTTTTAAGCTGATAATTTACTAAAATTGTTTATACAGGTTGCCTTCAACTTACAATGCAAATTCACTAACAAATTGTGTTGCTAACTTAACAAATGCAGTGATTCACTTAACAACTGTGGTAAGAAAGATTGTAAAATGCTCAAAACATATTTAACAACAGTCTTTCTTAGGAACAGAAATTTTGGGCTCAATTATAGTTGTAAGTTAAGGATTAATTGTACTTGTTCGATGAAGGAGTAAGAAACTTTTTTATATATTTCTTTTCTTTTACTTTACTATATATTTTTTCTTCATTTTATGTTTTTTTCTATTTTCCTCTTTTCTTTTCTGCACCTTCCAATTTTACCATTTATTCTTTTTTAGTATGCATTAGTTTTATTGTTCTAAATTGTAATCTTTAATAAAAGTACTATAAAAAATTAAAATGAAGTTTTCCCGCCAAAAAGGAAATGCTGATCAGCTTATTGCTGACAGAAAAAAAATCTAAAAAAAACCCTGACGAGAAGTTTATCAGAGCTAAAATTAGTTTTCAAGTACATTTCCTCCTTTCTGAGTTAATCAAGAATACTAACTGTTACTGAAAGAGATCCACATATTTTTTTTCTGCATGTATTGCTTGAATATTGATGGGATTTACTTAACTTTTTATGGGCAAATAATAGGAAAATGGCAGATAATAACATTGCAGAAATTAGGTACAAAAATAAGCCAGATATTTATTGTTGTTCATTTATTTATAATGAACAAGCAAGTTAAGACTTTTTGCTCATTTTATTGTCTAATTAATGATCATTTGAGTCATAAAATGTGAATGGCAAATAGGAGCATAAAACAGTTAAAGCATAAAATGTAAAATAAAATGCTTTTTCTTTTGATTACCAGAATAAGTGGTGGTTGAACAAAAATTAAATGTTGGTCCTTATTTGGCACTTTTGAATGGAAAATAAACATTTTTTTTAAATCAAGGCACCTGGAGTTTCTCTTTTCTGATAAAATATCTTTAATAATAAGACAAACAATGGTATTGAAGAAGCCTCAATCGATCAGTAGCATTGTGGTATTGACTCCTTGGCTGCTTTCACTTTCCATTTGGGGGATGAAGGAAGAGTCATTTTAAGTTTTATCTTGTTTGTTTCAGGGTGAAAATCTTTGAATCAGCATTTTCTGACTTCTTTAACTTTTACTTTATATATATTTATTTAGAAAATTTATACTATATTTTTCTCCTGATGCTTTAGGGCAGTTAACAGAAATAAATAGCTGGGGGGGGGGGGAATAGCCATATAAATAATTGTACAAAACAAATCAAAAACAAAAAACCTTTTTGAGTTTAAAAGCCAGAGAAAAATTTATATCCCCATAACTATGTATTCACCAAATCTAGTTTTTGTTCTTAGTAGAAGTTACTTCAAAATATAATTCTAAATACAAGGCCATATTCCCAAAAATAAAAACATAAAAAATGGTGAGAATATATAAAAATGCTCTTCATTTTGATCTCTGCACATCACATATTAGTTTGCTATTGCGCAAAAACCTTACTGGAATATTCTATATTTGAGATTTCTGACGAGAAGTTCCTCTCTATTTCTGTATAAAGCATGTTCTTCAACACAACTTTGCAACACATTTGAGTGCTGAGTGTTTGTTCTTACTCATTTTATATTCTCAGAATTAAAAAAAGTTACAAAAAAGATTTGCCTTGCTTCAAAAAAAATGCTAACAGGCTGAGGTACTATTCCTTGCCATGTGTATGGCAGTAAGCAACATACTATATATGTATAAATATATATATTCTTCACTTTAGAGAGCCACATCCTTAGCACCACCTACATATTGCATAAAGTCAGAAAAGCAGCTGCATGCACTGGTTCGTTGGTTACTTATTCTGGCTTCTTTCCTCATAAATTGAAGCAATCTATAGAACATAGGTCAACCCTGACAGTACTTCCGTGGGATGGGCCAAACCTCCACTTTGTTAAATGCATTCATAAAGAGACAGGTTGTGGCCCTTTAAAAGACTGAATACTCATGGACACATTCCATAGAATGAGCCCATTGCTGGAAATGCTGTCCTCAAGTGCTTGTAGATGGTATTTTCCTTGGGAGATCTTCAGGAAGTCTCACTTCTGATCTCACAGTGGTCTTCAAGAGCAGCACCATATAAAATGGAATATAGTATCACTTAAATCACTTTGTTATGACCCAGATCACCTAGGCAGGAGCAGGCATCGGTGGAGTCCTTTATTGTTCTGATTAAATGCCAAAACTGCCCTACAACGGCCAATAAGATTCCAACCTACATTACCCAGAAAGCAGCCATCTGCATATTGACTCCAAGCAGAGGTGAAATCTAGCCGGTTCGCACCGGTTCGCGCGAACCAGTAGGGAAAATTTTGATTGGTTCAGAGAACCGGCAAATATCACTTCTGGCTGGCCCCGCTCCTGCCCGCCTGATCACTGCTCGCCCCGCACAGCGTCCGGAGCTTGCCTGGCACCGCCGCCGCTCGCATCGTGTTGCTCCCTGTGTGGCGTCCACACACGACCTAGCTACCCGCGGCCCCTGCCGTGGCCCCCGGAGCTTGCCGAGCACCACCGCCGCTCGCGTCACGCTGCTCCACGTGTGGCATCCATGTGCAGCCTAGCTACCCGCGCCCCCTGTGCGGCCCCCAGAGCTTGCCTGCCGCCACCGCGGCTCACATCACGCCGCTCCCCGCATGTCGTCCACACTCGGCCTAGCTACCCGTGCCCCTCCATGGCCCCTGTTGCTTGCCTGGTGCCACCGCCGCTCATGCCATGCCACTCTTTACACGGTGTCCATGCGTGACCTAGCTAGGTCACGCCACCCCCCATGGTCCCTACCGCTTTCCACACTCACCCTGGGAACTTCAGCCTCTGAAAATGCCTGCCAGCTGAATGGAGATGGATTCCCAGGATCGAAAGTATTTCTCAGTGCAGGGC
>JANHFL010006514.1:167334-196508 GCA_032468155.1 Oxyrhabdium leporinum | reverse complement strand
CAGAAATGGTGTAGGGTCTCCTGCTTGGGCGGGGGTTGGACTAGATGACCTACAAGGTCCCTTCCAACTCTGTTAATGTGCCGTGCTTTTAACCTTAAAAGTGAAGTGATGATACCATGCTTTGGGGAATATATGAATTGTGTAGAAATGCTGCTGCTCCCTTTTATGTAGGGATGGGACTTACAAAGATCCATTTGATTCGCCCTTAACTGATGAGGTCAGGTATCCATACGGCACTTAACCCAAAGTTATATGTGGGCATGTTTATACATATTTTACATTCATGCTATGTAACATCACATATAGTGCCTTGGCTTGTAATTTCTATGTCAAGTGTGAAGCAACAATGTTGACTAGACTAAGCTCCACCTTATTCACCATACTACGAATCCTCACATTTCTTGTACTGTGCAAAATGCGATGAATTATATGCAGGACTATTTTTTTCCGCCTGGAAAATAAAGACACTTTTTATACGATCACTTTGCCAATAAAAATACGCCACATCCTCTCTTTGACTGCTATTCTCCTAATGTTTAAATGTTCAGTGACACAGTGTGTTTTTCCCTGCTCCACTCATCTATTAGCACAGAAAAGAAAAAGAGTTAGACTTAAATCTGTTTATATAAATAGTTTAGACTTTATTCTCAATTACTGGAAGAACATGTTACTTTAAGTTTCTGCTGCTTTTCTGTCCCTGTGATTTGTTTGCACTGCTGAGGAATAGGCAGAGAAAGAAGACCTGGATGTGCTCCTAATGAATAGGATCTGTGACTGTCAAACACCGGTGGAAACAGAATTATGACAATAAAATCACTCCTTATTGCTGATAGAATTTGGACTGCTAACCATGGTCATGTTCTTACCTGTATACATTCTACATAACTGTTATGGACATCTATGTGATAGTGATAGATCTACTAGTCCTTGGAGTACACTGGCAAGAGGTTGAATCTTGGATGCAAGAGAAGCTGTCTTATCTGAAGTCTCTGGTCCATTCAAGCTAGTTTTGTCAACACTGATTGGCAATATTCATCCAGAATTGCAGTTGGAATATCCTCAGCCATTCCCATAGAGCTCCACTTGGTCTGTCTGTTTCACAGTCCACTTTTCCTTTAATCTGTTAGACCTCGGAGTTATGATTGGCTGAATGGGGAAACTCTCTTGAATAGGAAAGGAATCTGTAGGCCATTTCAGAATTCTTCACTTGTGTTCTGTGGTGTCTAAACTTTAAACAGAAGTAGAACATGTCATCATATGTAGTCTGTTCCAATGTGTCAGAAATAAGAGATAATCATGTTGCCTGTGCATGCTTACTCCTATAAGACCTGAATGGATAAAAATACCCTATATTTTTTTTCTTCAATGGGTATTAATCACAGAAAAATTGTGATGGCATTCCCAGAACATTCAAGGGAGTCTAGTGGGGCAGAAGAAGGCCTTCTGTAATCAAGTAATCTAGATGAGCAATGTAATCATAAAAGCGGTGAATTAAAATGCAGGAAAGATGAAATGTTTTAGGATGAGCTCATTACAAAGGATTGCAGCCACATCACCATTTAAGGTCTTCCCGATACTATAATTTACTATAATCTATAATTTCACCCTTCCATTGCAGTCACACTGCTCATTGCCTTGTGCTCGAATTTGCCTGAAATCAGTGCACATTGTTATTCCCCTGGTTATGACAGGAAATAACAATCTGTTTCTTTGAAACGAAGGTCAAACTGACCTTAATGTTTAGTCTTCACAATTGTTTCCTTTCTCAAGGCAGAGTTAATTGTGAATGGCAGTAACAGATTTGGAAAATAAACTCTGTGCACTTTGTGCAAACTTATTCATTTTTTGTGGAGTAGTTCTGTTTAACTCTTGTTAACCATGGCATAGATGTTGTTTGAAAAGGTGAATATACCAAGTGTGCATTTTTAAGATCAGTTATATTAGTGTATTTATTAAAATATTTTCTACAGGTTGCCTTTTGTGACAGATGTCTAGATAAATATATCTATGATATATTCAGATTTGGGTTTGCCCTCATGTTTTTTTGAACTATGTAAACTGTCATAAAGATGTGATCTTCTGTACTGATAAGCAGAAGTTTAGATGGTTGATTTACAGATACCCAGCATTTTATTCAGCATGATCAGTAAGCGATACTGACAATTATAGTTTAACAACTTCTATAGGCCTATGAATTCCACAGTCTTCTAATATGCACTCACCTGTGACTGTGTTCCATTGAATGTGACTTCTTTTTAAACTATTAGATCTTGCCTCCACATTGAAATATATAGGATCACATAGTATATTTGTAATGTAGACATTAGAGAGTGCCAAATACACGAAAGCCTATGATTTCAAAGTTGCTACTTAACAAATGCAAGCTAGAAAAAGTTCTAGCAATTCTCAAAATGCTGTTGTAGTGTGGCTGTTCATAATATAAATCTCTTGGGTTATTTAGCCAAAACATCTGAAATTAGTAAGCAACTTGACTTAAAATGTAAAAAAAACCCCACCCAACAGCATGGCCTTCCCGTTTATTCAGCCAACGGAGAATCATGGGATTGTAGCTAAATGAACTGAATGCCTGATAAGAAGAACTCCATGAATGTGCTAACCTATTATCAGCCAAATACTTGGGAACTCATCTATGATGGATTTTGCAGCAGTTGTAAAAAGGAATAAAAGAATCATTCCAAGAAGAGAAAGACCATGATGAGCACCAGAGCAAATGTTCTGGAAATGTAACATGTTCTGATTAAATGTACTTTTTCACTATTTTTTTCTACTTCTAGGTCCATTGGTTTATGACATCCAGAGGACTCATCCTGACCTAAAAGGTTCGTATATAAAAATGTTAAGGAAAAAAAATATACATTTGATCTGTCAGTGAACCCAAATGTATCAATCTTTGTCCATAATTGATCTGGATAAAGATCATCAGAATCAAGGAAACTACCCAAATGCAAGAAAATTCCTTTTGTCCTTTTGCTGTATTTCTCTTTTATTTTCTCTTGTGCTCCAGTGTTTAAATCCTGGTTTCCAAGGAATAAGGAACTGGGATTAGGAACAAAAAAAAACAAAAAAGCTATTTGTATAGTTACTGAAGCTTTGGGTTCCCAAATATGGATTGAGCTCTCGAGTTGCTGAATGACATAAATCTGCCCATGTTGAATTAGGCAGCTTTCATAATGGGGTGTACACTATATTTTATACCCCATTTGGGGTATAAATTACCGGTATATTTTGTGGTTACTATACAATCTAGTTCAGTGGTTCTCAACGTTTTCTTCTCCATGGACCCCCTTTAAATACCTTTTGTGGCCACAGACCACCAAAACTTAAGATTTAAAGCACCACATTGCATCAGTCCATCCAACCCAATCCTTGGACCCCCTGTGACATCGCAGCCCCCCAGAGGTCCCCGGATCACAGATTGAGAACTACTGATCTAGCTGAATACATAAGAAATAATGTCCAAGTGTCATTAAAGCTACCTCTAGCTCTCTGTGTAAATATTGACTGCATCTTGTTTTTATAACCAATCTACTTAAAATTACCAAACGTGCTATGTATTGTATTATAACATTTATTTATTTATTTTTTAATCTTTTAGATAATCATGATTTTGCCAATTTGGAATCTTTGGTTTATCTCAATTGCTGGAGCTAAAAGTCTTTCTGATAAAAAGAACATCCCGTTTTGTGACATTGCTGATTGCAGTTTTCATGGGATGAGTCTGCACACAGTTCCACTGGGCCTATCAGATGCTGTCTTGGGACTGGACCTGGCCTACAATAGCATTGTGCATATTCGAGATGTTGACCTAAAGTTTGCAGTCAATCTTAGAACACTTTCGCTTCAGTCCAATTTAATTCAGACAATTGATGAGCATGCTTTTGACTTCCTTGGAAAGCTGGAGCATTTGGATTTATCATGGAATAACTTGACCTATTTGTCACACTCTTGGTTCAGAAATCTTTCTTCTTTAAAGAAATTAAACCTAAAGGGGAATTCCTACTCAAATCTCGGGATATTTCCATTATTTTCTGGCTTGCAAAAGCTGCGATATCTATACCTGGGAAATGATAAATTCTCTTCTTTACAGACAAAAGATTTTGAAGGAATTTCAGTTCTTGAAGAACTGGAGATTGAAGCATGGAATCTTAAACAATATTCACCAGGAACCCTACAGTCACTTGAGCGCATAAATCACATTATTTTGAATGTTACTGTCAACTCCATTTTGAATTGGATTTTAGTTGATGTTAAAAATTCTGGGGTGTTTCTTGAACTGAGAAATATACACCATAACCTTTTATCTCTTCTTAATTATTTCAAAGAGGTTCCCTTGACTGCTCAAAAGCTTGGATTTAGAGATGGTGATTTTTTAGAAAATGATGTTGTTCCCTTAATTAATGTGTTATCTGCTATGACCCAGTTACAAGAGTTAGAAATTATAGATAGCAGATTACAAGGTACAGGGCAGTTCCATAATAGTCAGAAATTTTTTAGTAATGTACATATAATAACAATTAGTAATTTAAAAATAGATTCATTTTATTTATTTTCAGATCTTTCATCCATGTGGTATCTTGTAGAGAATATTACCAGACTGACCATTGAAAATACAAAAGTTTTTCTTGTGCCTTGCAATCTTGGAAAAAGATTCCATTCAGTACAGTATCTTGATTTCAATACAAATTTGCTTCAGGATTTGTTTTTTGAGCATTCGTTGTGTCCAGGCAGTTGGCCTAAACTGCAGACTCTCAATGTTAGTCAAAATTCTTTGACCCATCTCGATCGGACAGCTCGAAGTGTGGCTCATTTAGTCAATCTTACTAACCTAGATGTAAGTCAGAATAACCTAGAACAAATGCCAGAATTGTGTCATTGGCCAAAAAGCTTGAAATATTTAAACATCTCTGGCTGTAAAGTAGAGAAACTTACAGGCTGCATCCCTGACTATTTAGAAATTCTGGATGCAAGCAACAATTTCCTCTATGATTTTAAGGTGAGCCTGCCACATCTTCAGGAACTTTATCTTACAAATAATAGGTTAAAAGCTCTACCAGATTCTGCCTTCATCCCTCATGTAAGGTTTGTAACTATTAGAGAAAACAATATGTTTATGTTCTCTAAGCAGGAACTGGAAAAGTTTGTAGAACTGAAGTTGCTAGATGCTCGTGATAACAGTTTTCAATGCAAGTGTGAATTTGTTTCCTTTGTACAGTCTTATCCAAGAATATATAATATCTGCATTGGTTGGCCTGAAAATTACATCTGTGATTCTCCAGATTATGTAAGAGGGGATCAGATCGGAGTTGCCCAGCTGCAACTGACTGACTGTCATTTTAATTCTTTCGTGTCCATCCTTTGTATTCTGATAATCCTGATCATCTTGGTGTCAGCATTTCTTTGCTACAAGTTTCATGTGATTTGGTATATGCGCATGACTTTGGCCTGGCTTAAAGCAAAACGCAAGCCTCAAAGGACTCACAACCAGGCAGTCTGCTATGATGCGTTCGTTTCCTACAGTGAGGAAGACTCCGAATGGGTGGAAAATATTATGGTGCAGATGTTGGAGCAATCAAACCCTCCATTTAAACTCTGTCTTCATAAAAGAGATTTTATGCCTGGCAAATGGATTGTAGACAATATTATTGACTCCATTGAGAAGAGCTCTAAAACCCTGTTTGTGCTTTCGGAGAATTTTGTACGGAGCGAGTGGTGCAAGTACGAATTGGATTTTTCTCACTTCCGTTTTTTTGATGAAAATAACGACACAGCCATTTTGGTCCTCCTGGAATCTATTCCAACAAAAACAATCCCGGAAAGGTTTTGCAAACTCCGGAAATTAATGAATACCAAAACGTATCTTGAATGGCCAAGTGATCACAATCAACAAGAATTATTTTGGTTTAATTTGAAAACGGCAATAAAAGCCTAGATGAGAAGTTGGTGTAATAGGCCATTTCCATCAGTTTTAGCAGCACCTCTGGTGTGAAGAACAGTCCAGGCCAGTCCATTAGCAGGAGGCAAGTAGGCTTCCAGAAATGTGATTCCTTGAACTTCAGACTTTGACTGCTTTTCGCTCAGCACAAATATCGGGAACTTGCAACACTAGCTTTGTCCAAGTTTTGCACATGGATCTCAATCTTCAGATATTTATGAGAAAGAAGAATTTAGCAGGGGAGCATGCAGCAGCTAAGGTACAGTTCTAGCAGAGTGTTAAGAACCAACTGATTGAGATTGAGAGAATTGGTAGATAGAATTTATGGGTTGCATTAAGCCACTTTTTGCTCCTGGATGTATTCAACAAGATCTTACCTGAATTCATGCATCATGCTAAGCTGTAAATCTTGATTTACAAATCACAGGGGCCACGTAGCTCAGAGAAGCCACACTGTGTTTAGTGATGTGTCCACTGACTTGGGTGTGCCAAGCAAATGAGGCCAGCATGGGAACCAACACAGATAGTTTTTCAATCATGATTAATTTTAAAACGTAGCATCTATTACATTCACTGTTGAACAAGAGCGTATATTGTATGATTGTTTATTGTTTAAATATTAAACTAAGTATAAATATACTGTAATTCAAGTCCTTTTCTATTGTTTCTTTTTTAGGATTTGGTGGTTGCTTAGAGCAAACAACCACTTGATGACACATAATCACGCAAGTGCTAGATGGCATTTTATTGGTTTTTATTATCTTTTTAAAGCTCCCTGGAGTCGTTAAGTAATAGGCAACATATAAATCAGTTAAATGCATAAAATGAATAAGTTGTTTAGTTGAATGTATCCTAAGATGAACCATAAGCTGGGACTTCCTGTTGTCTTCAGTATTTGAGAAAGTGGCCAGCATATTTGCATTAAGCTTCATCGATTTTTTTGAAGGGCAAAAGGCACTTCCTGGAGCTATTTTAATTTACTGATTGTAACATGAAAAAAAATGTATTTTCTGGTATGATTTTGCACTTATTGATTTAAATAAAGTACTGTTAAGCTAAAACAATATCTAGTTTCCATTGGAGCCATTCATTTCAACCATGTTGACAGTACTTAAGTAGTCCAAGGAGGACTATTGGTTTTAATAAGCTCTGTATCAACAGTTTAATAACTTCTGTGTGGCATGCACCCTAACCCTAACCCTAACCCTAACCCTAAACAGAAAGCTTTTCCTCTTAAGTATGAGCCCTAGCTGGGTCTACTTTAAATAGCAGAAAAGATTGGACAAGCTCTTTGTTTATATTTAAAGGTCATTTGTTCAAAACAAAAGTTTGAATTAGTATTATTATTAGTATTAAAGCCGCCTGCAGTTTCTATTGAAAGCCTAATATATAGATTATTGCTATATTCCACTTTTATTCTTTCATTGTTTTTAACCTGCCTGAAAGAAACTAGCAGGGCGATACACATTTGCATAACTAATGCCAATCAGTCCAGATGTATGTGAAGACACAAAGCATAAAGTTTACATCTGCTAAAACAACAAAATCAGTAATTTACAGCTTACAAAGTAGCTTGTAGATATTGTTTTTTGTGTCTTAATTAATAGACATTTCCACTGCATTTGCAAACATATATAAAAGTTACCTTTAAGAATGTGTTCCAAACTATTTTTATAGTGGCTTTACCAATGCACTACAGACCGCAATAAACACTGTGTGACTTTTGCTGAAGTGTAACTGAATAGGTAGCCTCAAATAGATACGTTTTTATAACAGTTCCGCTTTTGCCGTCCATGTTCTATTTTTTCCTAGAAAGGACAAGATTGGAAAGTTTTTACGTGGAATCTGCTGTCTTTCACCCACGTATGGTTTTATTTATGGCCAGTAAATAATTCCATCTCTTCTTATCGTTCATATCCACCCTTTTTAATCTTCCATGCCTTACTTCTTTCTTAGAATTATGTTCCATGCAAAATGTGCTGTAATCCATGAACGCTTTGTGCTATAAGAAAATTGTTAAATGAAGCTGCCTTCTTGAAAGTTTATATATATATATATATATTCTTTTACATAACTATTCCTGTTCCTGCTTATAGACCACCCAAAGATATTTTCTTTCTTGAACAAAGAACACTCTGATCATCATCTTCATTTAAAAAAAAATTAAAAAACCCTAACCCTAACCCTAGAAAGGACAGTAGTCTGGGACAAGAGGCAAGAATGGGCAAGCCGTGGAGATGTGGGTTCAGAGCTTCCTTTAGAGACTCCCAAAGCACTCTTAAATTGTGGGATTTGAAAATCAACACAAACATTATCAATTTTTAGTATCATGATTGTCTTCTGAAGCACTTATATACTGCAGAGCCCTAAACTGAAATTGAATGTCAATTTCAGTTGTGTCAGCCTATTATTGCGTAGGGATGTAGTCAAGATATACTGTTTTGCTATCCGCAGAGTTTAATAACTGGATAACAGACACTAACTGTAAAACTAAGACAGACATTGGAAAACGCCTTAAAATAATATTATGCAGACTTTCTCCATTAATATGAATTTTGACTCCTAGAATCCTGAGCTGGACAATCCTGAGAGTCACAATCTTGCACAGAGCTTCCAGGTCAGGCAAGGGCAAATAGAATAGTTCTTAATTTGGTAACTTTAAAAAAAAACAGAAAGGAAGGAGGAGGGGCCATTGGGATTACAATAGAACAAAAATCCCTAGAAAGGATGTTTAGTTTATGATGTTATCCATTTTCAATGACTGAGACAGCTGTACCAGTAAAGGAGAATGTTTGTAGCTCAGGGTTGAAATTAGGGGTCCTTGGTGCTCTCTGAGCTTGCTTGTTTTCTTGCAGACACCACTAACAGACTAGCACCGATGATGTTACCTAGTTTGGATAATGAAACGTCTGCAAGAAAACAAGCAAGCTCAGATGTCTATGGAGATTCTCAGCCATCCAGATCATAGTTGTTGCAAAGGTGCTTTTTCAAGAGGCAACTGGACTTCCTTTTTTTTCTTTCAAGAAGTTTCGCTTCTCATCCAAGAAACTTCTTCAGCTCTGTTGAAGAAGCTTCTTGGATAAGAAGCGAAAGCTCTTCAAAGAAAAAACAAAGTCCAGTTGCCTCTTGAAAAAGCACCTTTGGGACAAGCAAGCTCACAAACAAGCAAAGGACTCCTCGCTGACACAGCTGGGTAAGTAAAACCCTTGCTCAGTAACTTTAAAAGGAAGATAAGGTTTGCTGGATTTCAATTCTGATGGTTTAGAAGTATATAATTTCTAATAAGGTAGCAATTTACACCAAAATTTGAAACAATAAAGAGTTTTTCATTCTATTTTAGTGAAGTTGGCTGAGCACTCAGGTTCTTTAACCAAAAGCAGAACATTAGCACTTTGACTACCCCCTGCTGGATAATTTGTGAGATACAAATGGCAGCTTAAAAATGAATTCAATTATTACAGGATATAATTTTATCACTCTCCAGACCTTTGAAAAATCAACACATTTCTAGCCTCTAAAATAGTGTTTCTTAACCTTGGCAACGAAGAGGTGTGCTATTAACTCCCAGTTTCTCCGAGTCAGCATCCGCACCTGTTAGGGTTGAAAAACACTTTTCTAAATACAGATAGTCCCCGGCTTACAACAGTTCACACAGTGACCGTTCAAAGTTACAACGGTACTGAAAAAAAGTGACTTCTGACCGCTTTCACAGTTATGACCTTTGGAGTATCCCCATGATTATGTGATCAAAATTCAGGAGCCTGGCAACTGGTTCATCTTTATGATGGTTGCAGGGCCCTGGGGGTCACTTGATCCTTTTGTGACCTTCTGACAAGAAAAGTCAATGGGCAACACTCACTTAACAAGTGTTTCACTTAGCAACATAAATTTTGGGCTCAGGTATGGTCGTAAGTTGAAGACTCGCTGTACAGGATGGTGGGGCAATCCTGGGAGTCGAAATCCACAGTCACTTTTTTTTCAGTGCCGCTGTAACTTTGGAAGGTCACTGAGTGAACTGTTGTAAGTCGGGGACTATCTGTATTTAGAACAGTGTTTTTCAACCCTAACATCTTGAAGAGGTGCGGATGCCGACTCGGAGAAACTGGGAGTTAATATCTTCGTTGCCAAGGTTAAGAAACACTATTTTAGAGGCTAACGAGTGTGTTGGTTTTCAAAGGTCTGGAGGATGATAAAATTGTGTCCTGTAATAATTAAGGTCAAGAAACATCTTTGCTCTGCCTCCTCCAAGGAGGACTGTTCATCCCTTTTAATGTCTAAAACATTAAAGTCAATGCGTCATCTTGCCGCCACATGATGTTTCACCATGTTTTGCCCATTCACGGAGCTGGGGTGGGCGTGGCCTGCATTTGACGCATCCGGCCCGTGGGCCACCAGTTTGACCCCCCTGGTCTAAGAGATGCTGTACTAACAGGCAGCATAGCTGCTATATAAGTAGAAGATAGTCCTGGATTCGTTGCATTAGATTCTTGACTTTTTAAAAAAAAATGTTAAAAAAAGGCATCCCTGTTACTTGCCATGTGAGCAAAAACTGAAACAACAAACAACAATCCAGGAATAGGGTTTTTACTTCAGTTGTGCTTACCTCCCACCAATTGCTTTCAGCATGGCCCTGGAGATGTACCAGAGAGGGCTAGTGAGTAAATGTTTAAATATTTATACTGGGACCTCTTTCAAGGGATATTTCATGCCAATGTTCTTATGGAGAGCTGGGATTTCCTGCACTCCAGCCCTGGAATCCATCAACGAATGTGATTTGAGCATCGATCTTTCACCGCTTGTAGAAAGGATCAGGGTTCGCTTTGCTTCCCGTGCTGACATCACCTGGATAGACATTTGAGCCAGGGAATTATGTATATATTTACACCTCTGTGCAAAAAAGGTCTTCCTAAGAGTTGGAATCCTGAATAAAAATCCTTGGGGATTGTACTCCTTGGGTCAAAGGGTCACGGTGACTAAAGCATGTACTTTGAGATCAGGAACAAGGAAAGTATTGGATTTGGAGATCCATGGAGTGCCAAACTTACCTCTACTCAGGAACATTCTTAAATGATTAACAGATCACTGGTCACTGACCCTATGTGAACAATAAATGATTCTGTCTTCCTAGAATAAAATGAAGGAAAAAATCCACTGCAAAGTAGCTGAAATACTACCATAACAAAGAAAAATATGCAGATGTTCATCACAGGAAAGAAGCTGAAAGGAAAATAATGCGCAAAATGTAAAATAAATAAAAAAATAAAAAATCTGCCCAAAGCATTTTTAAACTAAGTTCTTTCCACCAGTGCTCTTGAAGTCTAAATTTTAATCTGTTTTCTTCTTCAGAGAAGTTGTAACAGAATTGGGATGGGACAACCAGAATGCTGATTCTCTGGCACATGACGCGGTCTCAATAGATACTAAGAAAACGTGTATGAAAAATCTGCCCTTAAATGCTTGCCATTTTTCCACGCCAGCATAGGAAACCTGGCAAATTAAAAGGAAAAAAATCCTGGAAGGAAGCAGCAGTAAACTGCTTCCATATTGCTTTCAAGACCATTTCATGGACCAGCCACCAAAAATCACATATTCCAAAATCATAAACAGTTTTAAAAATAAAAAGGACACTTTGCACCTAACTTTGAAAAATCCGGGGTGCAAAGTTTATTTCTGTATGCTAGACTGACCAAAGAATAGATGTGGAGAATCATATAGTCAGAATTGCTTTTCCAAGTTTGACAGGCCAATAATCCATTATCCAACATTCTGGACTTCTTCACTCAGAAAATCTTACCTTCTTTAATAAACTTATACCAAAGTAATTCTATTCTTTTATGCGGGATCCAGTGTTAAAGGAACTAAAAATCGTATTTGGGTAAAATATGCTATTACAGAATAATAGAGTTCGAAGGGACCTTGTAGGTCATCTGGTCCAACCCCTGCTCAAGCAGGAGACCCTATACCATTTCTCACAAGTGGCTGTCCAGTCTTCTCTTGATTATTAGATGATGCAGTTTTTTATTGAAGCATATTAATCATCAATCATTGTTTAAATTATAGCATAATAGTTTAGTATACATCAAAAATTTATTGGCGCCTAACTAGGAATAAACTATATATTATGTGAATGACTGTTAAAAAGGCTTGGTTAAGTTCTACTTTGGAATTGCACTAAAATAGTGCAACAGTGTAACTAATTAACCCAAGAGGAAGTGAATTTCTCCTACGTCTTTCATTACAAAGGCTAAAAAAAAGATACAATAAAAATGGATCCTATGGATTTCAGAGATGTTTTCACAAAACCTAAAGACAAAAACACGACAAAGTGTAAACTATGACGTAAAGTTTATATACAAGAATATAAGGTTTATCTGGATTATTTACAAGGTTTGTTAAAGCAATATTTTACAACTTTTTTTTTTCAAATAACCACTACTTACTTTACAGTTAGGCTACAGAAACCTTTAATTTGTGAAACACCAGAGTACTTCAATTTAAAACAGTACTAAGCTTCGTATAAAATACTGTGTGAAAATGATTAATAACTTCTTCCACAAGTAGCACATGTGCATGGATAATTTCTCTGTAATGAATAAAACGAGATGACACATTCCCGATAAGATAAAATTAGGCCCAATATTCAAAAGTAAATAGAGACATTGTGATGGCTATAATGTATAGCAAGCTTCCAATGCAACGTATGTTGACAAATGCCAATCCCATAAAGTGCAGTGCACTTTCCCACAAAAGCGTGCATGAGATTGCAGCTTAATGCACACCAACTCATAGACATTAGAGGCCTTAAGCATGTATAATTCTGCGGAGGATTTGGGGAAAGAAAATCTCAAGATATTCTTGAGTTCTATTTTGCCCGTCTTTGAGTCATAATTCCTGTAAGAGTAAAGTCTTTAAAATAAAGTTTGTCTTTTAAATGCCAAGTTGCAAAATAACTCCCGCTTAATAAAACGTGGGTTAGTGTTATCTTCCACCCTGTGGCTGCCACATTTCTTTTTACTTGGAACAAAACCAAACTGAACAAGTTGACTCCAATGCCCAAATGGACACATACGCTACGCAGAAAGGTTAGCCAGGCAGAATGTAGTATGAATATGAATAATTAAAAGAAAAATTAAAAGAAGATCAAAGTTACATTTTGCACAGCTCTAAACAATACATTTTGGAAACAATTATACAGAAGAAAAATCATGTTTGGGGCAATTATAGCTTATTATATGTACACAAGTAGAAGGAGGGAGTCTCTTTCCTTCTTAAAAGAAGCAGCTCTTTCATGCTATCAGGCGTTTATGGCTGCGGTAGGAAGATGCGAAAGAACTTAAGGCATGGCAACTAAACGTGACGAGAAACTCCAAGCAATTAGCACTGCAGCTTGCGGATGCTGCGTGAAAACCTCTTAAAGGCCCGCTGGCCTTTCTGCCATCGTTTGACGGAGGTGATCACCAACTCCCCAGCCAACCTCTGTCCCATGACCAGATATGGTGCGTTGATATCGTTCATCTCGTCGCAGGTACACTGAAGGCCGCCTCTGAGCCAGAGCACAGTCTTCTTCAGGTCCCTTTCTGTCACCCCGTTCAGCTTGTAGATGGTTTTGCTCTTCGTTTCTGGAGTGATCTTGGTGTCTCCATTGATGTAGGCGATCTCCTTCACTTTTATCTTTAGAGCTAAGAGGGATAATGGGGAGCAGAGCAGAGGTGGGGGAGTGGGGTAAAAGAAAGGGAGAGAGAAAGAAGAAGAGATTTTTTTTTCCTCTCATTCTGGCACATAAAAGAGAATCGAGGGAGGGAGGTCTCCTCTTGCTAATTAAACTGTCAGGTTCTGACAGAATGGACAGCAGGTGGCTCCATTTCTAAAGCCATCAAGAGCATGAAAGTAATTTCAGTCCGAATCAATCTTTGGGTGTATTTCTTTCACTTTCAAAGGAAAAAAAAAACCCACATCTTTGCTAAATGAGCCTCTTCCTCTAGATTTTTGTTGGTCGCAAATACCAAAGATCTCTGTTTTTCTACATTAAAACTTTTGTGCCTTCTCACAAAGCTGAAAGGGAGGAAGGGGAAACAGCCACCTTTTCATAGAAAAAGCAATTCCCACTTCTCCTGAAAATAGTCTGACTTAATTTATGAAACTCTTTGATTAATCAGTGTATTTTATCTATTGCATTTGAAAGGATGAACAAAATAATTGGGTTTAGATTTGGTGCGATAACTGTAAAAGGAGAGAAATAGCATCATGCTTATTAAGAAAAACCAAATATCTGCATGTTGATATATCAGATGAAAATTTAATGCTAGTTAACTTAAATTCACTCTCTATGCTATTCTTTAATAAAGAGGGCATTAAACTGTATAAATTTGTGATCAAACTGTAATAAAATAACTTCTGCAGTTAGAATATGATAAAATTACAACATGTATTTATCATTTATGCCAGTTATACCTGTCTTATTCAGGAGAGTTCTCCAAATATTCTGATCCAGAAGTGATACATACATACATAATTTGTCTTACCTCTGTAAAATAATTCTCTGCTTTCTTCATAGCCAATACTCATTAGTTCCTGGCATGTCAGAATTTCAAGAGACAGATTAATCTCTTTTTAAGAAAAGATGCCTTTTCTCTACCAATATGGAATGTCAAAGCTTTGCCAAAACTGTTCGGGATTTGTGGTAGATTAAAGTAACAATGTTGTACATTTAAAATGTTATACCAACTTAAAATCTGAAGTGAAGCCTATCGAAGAATTTCTCGGCTTTCCTCCCATATCTTTGTGGTTGTCTTGTGCTCTGGAAGTCAGGAGCAATTTTCTATTTTACTCTTCCCAGGAAGCCATCCCTCCCTGCTGCATAAGAAATGGGGACTAGACAGGATAAAACCTGTTTTCAAATTCATAGCAGGACGTAAGCCGAGGCCTCCTTCCTCGGTCCCCTTCCTCTGCAGGTGGGCAGAAGGGAAACAGAATGAAACAAGGCCTCCAACATTACTGGGCCACTGGGCTCCATTTCACATCAGCAAAGAATCAGAAAATTCAGGGATGTCACATTCATGTTATTTATATTTCTGCAACTCTGAAATACCTGACATGGCAGTTTCAGAGAGTAATAAAAAAGATATATATGTCTGTATACAACTAGCTAATTCCTGGATTCTATTACTCCCTAAGGTGCCCAAATGTGAAAACCAGTTGGTTTTCATAGACAGAGGTACTGGAATTAGAATCACTGGTAAAACTATTGAGAACTAAACCAGTTTCTGTTGTCAGCTATGGGACAAGGTACAACCAATACACATGGAGAAAAAAAATCCCCAATTCAAGCATTGTTAGAACAGTTTGGACTTCCAGCTAAGAAAGCTGTAGAATTCAGTTTCTTTCTACATAGAAAGGAGATGAGGCCACAGTGGACAATGTTGTATAGAAAAAAGAACCACCTCAGAAAGGCGAGAACACACAACATGTTTACTACAAAGAGCAGTTCTAAACAACCTCCTAGTCTGATAGACTAAATAGAAACCTAATCATAATCCTATGATTATGTGAATTAGGATCCACTGTTGAAATAAAAGCTTGAATGCATTTGCAATTTAAAACTGACCACAACTGCATTTCTTACAAAATTTGATTATTATTGCAATCAGAGAACAAAATCCCTAGTTTTCAATCAGAATATCTCCCTCATACTTACCAAAGTCATTTTTACAAAGATTTTCCACAATTTCATTGTCATCTTCATTCTTGCTTTTGCAGGCATCACAAACTTTTGGCACTGTAAGAAATAAGTTTTAAAAAGAACCCTTAGAGAAGTTTCAAATGAAAGAACTGGCCATTTGGAAAGAAAGGATACATTTTTAATATGAAGTTATGGCAGGCATTCTTATTCTTGATTCTATTTCATGATAGCCTGAAAGGCTGATTCCAGAGCATTTGGAACTTGAGATACCTAATCAATCCCTCTGGCCATTTAAAGACAACTGAAGAAAAAATAGGTAGCCATGCTAAATGCTGTAGATATCATAACAAGTTCAATGAGAACTGGGAGTAGATTATTGAATCATGGAAATGGATTCAGAATGGGCTTAAAGTCTCTTTCTAACACTCCTGCACTCCAGGTCCTCCAGAGAGAAGAAATTAAAGCCCTGGGGGAAGGGCATGGGGACACCCAACCATCTTCAGGAAAGAACATGGAGCAATGAAAAAGTGCATAACATGCATTTCCTGATGAGTTTGTGTCAGGAAATCATACTTCTCCAAGTCCATTATTAAACTTGGGAGAATGTCATCTTCCCCATCCCCGAGTTAATTAAAGCCACATTTCTTAACACTAAACTGATACTAGAAGAAAGTTCTTACTTTTAAAAATGATAAATCAGTAATATGAATGTTTTGCTTCTGTTATCAATATTTTATCAGGTTCAGTATTTCCTGTTACCTTTTATTCAAACAATACCTGCAGAAAACTTAATTGGCCAGTTGACATGGAAATAACTTACTGTACTGATTAACGTTATCATTTTCCTAGGAAAAGAGTTACAGGACAACAGTTCCATAATTACAATATTCAATAAGCTCAAATGGTTAAAAGTACAAGCAGTATTCCAAGTCATAGTGCAACTTTTGAAGTAGAAATTCAAAAGTGAATTCTACCCGTTCACTTGGACTTAATCCCAGATCTGTGTAGTAGTTGTGTAAAGCTATCATCCCACACAGTATATACTTAGTGTAAATAAGCTCTTAGGATCCTAATCCTGTCCTATCCTAAACTTGTTCTTAAGAATGTTTATTCGGGATTACACAGTTTAACCTGCCCCTACATTCATAAGATCTACAGGTTGCAATCCTGAATAAACTTGCATAAGAACAAGTTTAGGATAGGACGGGAAGTGGATAGGGCAATTTTAAGCACCCATGTCTAAAACATAAGGTCTTAAGGAATCCAGCCTAGCTTCATTTTGTATGAAGAGATTGCACTGAACTTTCCAAATCTAGGAAAGCAAAATCTAAAATGGGTTGGTTTCTATCATTAAAAGGTGCCTTTGCAAATCATGTTTCGGTCCTGTGGTACTTTTTTTTTGGCTGTGTGAAAATTTGAGATGCGATGTTCTACAGTTCTTAGAATGGAATTTACATCATCTGCTACAAAGTTGATTTCTCCAAATTTATATCTGTGATAAAAGAAACGGTGATCTATGGAAAGTGTATCCTTTTAAAAGACATTACAAACAACTATTCTCAGCAAACTTATTTTCCCTCTACATTCCCACTGCAATGCTTCGGGTGGCAGCCTAAGACCGCAAACCTTGTTCACCTACTGGAAGGATATCATTGAATAATTTCTGCCCAAGTCAGTTCAATGCGCCCCAAATAATTGCCTCAAAATATGCCCCCACATCACCACTTACTTCAGAAGCCATTTAACGTACAGGAGCTTCTAATTCATCATAAAAAATAAATAATTCATCATAATAAAGGAATCCATCCTGTACATTAATCCTACTTTGGCTACTCTTAAGATTTGTTATAAAGTACAGTCTAAAGCTGTAAATCTTTTGTCTTCTTGATCGGATTTCCTTCCAAAAGACGCGGGCACGACGCCGACGAAGACCCCCCCCCCCGGTGGCTTAACCTGCACAGGATCGCCCGTCTAAGCGCCCTCGGCGGCTCTTACCTTCTCTGGGAGTCGGGAGGACGTGGTCGCTGCTGGCTAAGGGGATGCACAGGTCGTTGTCCTGGGGAAATCGGCTGCAGTCCAGCATGTCTGGCCAAGGGAAGCCGAAGGCGGACATAACCGGGGCGCAGCTGTTCTTCACCTGTTCACAAAGCGAATGGCAGGGCTCGATGGTTTCGTCCAGGTCGACGATGCAGACGGGCGCGAAGAGGGAGCAGAGGAACTTGCGCGTGTCCGGGTGGCATTGCTTCTGCACCAGCGGGATCCAAGCGCCCGCCTGCTCCAGCACCTCCTGCATGGTCTCGTGGCCCAGCAGGTTGGGCAGCCTCATGTCGGGGTACTCGATCCCGCGGCACAGCAAGAGGGAGGCGGGGATGGGCTTGCAGTTGGACCGCTTGTAGGAGAACTCGGGCTCCCCGAAGAGGAAGAGCCCGCCGACCAGGCCGAGGCAAGCCGCGGAGACGGCGAGCAGGGGCGGGAGAAGTTGCCGGGGGCGCATCTTGCCGAGGGGCGCCGAGCGGAAGGGCCCCCTTTTGAGAAGGCAGAAGCCGGCGGGACGAGGCGGAGGGAGCGGCGGGGAGCGCGAGCTTCACCCTCCCGTCGGCCACGCGCGGCTTCCCCGAAGCGCTGCCGCTTCTGGCGCACCGACGGAGACGCTGCCCGCCACTCTCGACGTTCAAGCTCCTGCGGGCATTTCTTATGCAAATGGGGAAGGGGATTGGGAGGGCGAAGAGGCGGAGCCGTCGGACCCAAAGCCGGCATGGATTGGTCATCACTGTCCCGAGGGCCGCAGCGGCTTCGCTTTGGGGGGCCAAGGGGTGGGAGGAGCCTCCGCCGAAGAGACCCTCTCCACGCGCGGGCTCGATTGCGCTGAGGAGCCCGGACGGCGCTGCACGAGGTTGACGCCGCGGCTCTGAGAGCGGGCTGGTCCTCCAGGGTTGGTTCTCCATCTCTCGGTCGGTCCGCTCCTCTCAAAACTTCTTGCCTGGCTGCCAAAAAGGGAAGCGCCGCCGGGGAGAATCCGAAATGTTGCTGCTTCTCACCACGGCTGGGGGCCCTGGCGCCGCTCGGGAAGAGAAAAGCTCGGGCTTGAAGTCAGAGTGGCGACGAGCACGCCGCGGCGCTCGGCAATCTCTCGCTCTCGCTCTCTTTCTCTTTCTCACTCTCCGTCGTCTCCCTCCCTCTTTCATCCTCCCTCTCTCTCTCCTTCCCTTCTTTCCTTTCTCCCCCTCCTTTCACTCTTCCCCTCTCTCTTTCCTTCCCGCCTTCCATCCCTCTATTTCCCTCTCTCACTCCCTCTCTTTCTATTCCCCTCCCTCCCGCTCTCCCCCTCCCTCCTTTCCTCTCTCCCTCCCGCGTTCTCTCTCTCTCTCTCTCCACCCCTCCTTCCCTCTCTCTGTCTCCCTCGCTCTTTCTTCCTCCCTGCTTATCTCTCCGCCCCCCCTCCCCCTTACCCCTCGGATCGGTCCCAACAAACCGAATCTGCCCCCCCTCACAAACGAAGGTGTGCGTGTGGGGGGGGGAAGCAAGCGGGGCAGCGGCATCTGGGGCGCGCCTGCCGTGTGAGGTGCGGGCGGGGTGGAGGGTTGCTGTTTTTAAAAGGCGGGATATAATACAAACCGGCAAAACGTCAACCCAAATGATCAGAGGGTCCAATGCTTTCCTTTTAGCAAGTTTGAAAGAATTGGGATTCTTCAGCTTGGAAAACAAGATAACCGAGCTGAAGCGTAGAAAAGCGAGCCTGGCCGGGAGAAAGCGGAGGAGAGCCTCTCTGCCTTTCTCAAAAGCAGTAGGACCCAGACAGCTGATGGAAATGCAGAAGTAGAGAAGGAAACCATTTATTCGGAGAGCAGATCTTTTATCCTGAGGAATATAGAGGTGAATGGCCTCTAATTTGGATTACCAGACAAGTGGATGTAAATGGATTACACGCATTCTTTGCGGGGGGGGGGGGGCAGGTCTGTAAAGAGGTATTTTGAAGCCTCAAGAGTTACTTCTTACTGGGCTTGGTTCCAAATGCTACTTGTAGAATTGCAGCAGGGGAAGGTTAGGTCTGTCTGTCTGTCTCTGTCTCTCTTTTTCTTAATGTCACGCATTTCGCTGATCTTTTTTTAAAATGCCCCCAAGAAAAAGAACGATGCAGAATTTAAATTCAATATGTAATGAACTATATATATGCTAATGTAGATTAAAAAAAAAAAACAATTACAAAGAAATTAATGTAGCGTCCTCTACTTTCTTCCCGCCAGTAGAAGGTCAGCTCAAAGGTTGAGAGTTCAAAACAATGGATGAGCCAGGCTTAAAAGATTGATACGCATCATTCCAGAAAACAAAGTCACCTTTTCTTGTTGCAATCCAAGCACAATAAACCCAAAGCTCTTCACAACAGACACACACTGCTTTTGTGGGGTGTAATTTAATAGCACATATGTATCTCGAAACTTTAACATGTAAACAGTGTCTCAGCAAAGAACCAGCAGGGGCTTTGACCAAAGGGTATGGATTAATATGGATTAATGTATCTTCCATCTGATTGCAGATTGGCAACATAGGAAAGGACAACAGCCAAGCTTTTTGAAGACATTCACTTTGAAGACAATCATAATATTTTGTTGGGTTAACCCATTTTTTAAATTATAATTGGCCTATTTAGCATTTTTTAAAACCCGAGAACTTGGTTTTGTAATATAAGATCCCCTGTTCAAAATTTCTTTTATGTAATGCAGTGTGTGTGTGCGTGTGTGTGTTAAAGAGACATGTATAATGAAATTTTAGTTTTGCTTCTATGCTTACGTGTATTTGCTTAAATACGTACAAACCTAGCAAATTTAAGAGGCTATTAAAACATCCAGACAAAATAGATATCATAACAAAGCTAATGATCTAACTATATATTACCATGCAAAAAAATTAGATTATATTCCAGTAATATCAAATAAATTTTGCAATTGAAGGGTCATGCTAATTCTTTAAATTGTTCCAAAGATGCTTTTTTTCAGGAGGCAACTGGGGTTTCTGGTTTTTCTTTGAAGACATTTCGCTTCTCATCCAAGAACCTTCTTCAGAAAGTCCAGTTGCCTCTTGAAAAAAGCATCTTTGGAAGAACCATGACCTGGATGACTGAGAATCTCCAAAGACATTTAATTCTTCAAATGTTCATGAGAAAATTTTAGGAAGATTAATTCCATTGAAAGGGCCATCAGTCTGCTTAAATGATATTTCTGTACTTGCATTAACAGAATATAAAGCTGAATAAAACTGGGAATTAATAATGTAACAATTCCCATGTTTTGTCCCCTACGAGACGCTTATGAATAATAGGTCATATTATTTCAAACCAAAACCAACAATTTGTAAATATTTTTTTTCTGTTTCCAATACATCTGGTTAAGAAACTTTGAAAATTCCACATCGAAAATACACAGTTTGGCCTAGTTCTAATTTTAAAAGAATGATATGATTCGAAAGTATGCTTTTACACACTTGAGAGATAATTTTCATAAGTGCCAATCATCTGTTTGGAAAGAAAAATATACATATCAACATGTGGTGGGGGTTATGGTTGATAAATTAAAAGCAATCTATCAATGATACATCAAATATGTCACTTCCCCCTAACTAAATTATCTTGTCTAAAGTCAATGACATCATCATTGAACCACAATTCTGTCATGTAACACCTTCAGATAGATTAATCATGGATTTAGAAATTACCAGTAGCCCAAATGTGAACATAAGCCATATAGGGATTTAGTTTAGTTAAACTTAATTTAGTTTGGCTAAGTTTAATTGTCTGCATTTATCAACAACATTAAATTCTCACATGCTTGCATGATAGCAGTCCAACTTTTAGAAAGGATGTTCTGTTTTTAAATTTTGTTATGATGCTTTATTGTAGCCAATACTAAATTAAAAACCAAGTACAGTTATAAGGTCTACCGGTAAATTGAAAATGTTGGCCAAACAATTATATAAAATATATACATTAACCCACATTCTAGTCAAACCACAAGCATGCATCCAAACTATTTCACTGTCTCCATTATTAACCACAACTGTTTCATAATAATATTCAGTGTCCAACATTTCTTGTGCAGCTATGAAACTTGAGGCTTTATCTTTCTACTCTCTGGCCATTTTTGAATTTCCACTTATCAAAATTTGATCCACACACTTTTTAGCATAAGGGATAAAAGTAGTTTCTTGCAAAAAAAAAAGAAACAAACAAACAAACAAACAAACAAAAAAACCCAAGCATCCTTTAGGAAGAAGCAGTTTCATTTTGTAAACCATCTTTCCCCTGTTAGATATTCTTCACAGTTCTCAAAATTCTGAGGTTTGTCATTCCTAAGGATTAGTTTGTTGTTTAGATGAATGTTTGAAAAGTTACACATTTTTCAACTTTACCCAGCTGGATTAGTATTGTGTTGAAAAATTCTTCTTTAGTTTTTAACCCATTTTATCTTGCTGAGATGGTTGCTTTCAAAACTGATTTCTGTAGAGGGGGGGGAAACCCAGTGAATTATCATGGGTGGGGCTGCTCAACTGAGTTACAGAGAAGTTAAAGGATGCCTGTGAATATTCTGTTGCTGATTTCTCATCACTCCAAACATTTGCAGTGTCTTCAGTGCGGTTCCATGAGAACTTAAGGAAACCTCTCCTGTTGTTCTTTTCCAAATCCAAATATGGATGTAGTTAAGGAGGCTGCAGAATATTGGAGAAAAATATAACAGAAAGAAAACATGGATTCTCCCCCAAGCCCACTCAAGGTCACTTCACAAAGAAAAGGTAAGCTCCAAATCTCTGCCAGAAGAAATTCAAAAGATTTTGAATATTAGCTAGAAAGACAGAAACATGGCAAGACAATTTATTAGGAAGTTGAAGAAGAATATATTTTGGCATGATTTGAAACTGAAATATGTTTGGTATTTTAAACTTCATTAAATAATGCATATGTCTCTATGGCAATTGCATTGATGTTGAAATTTTCATTAGTTCATACGCAATTTCATAACTCTATATTTTTTTCATTATTTTGGGATTGCTATATACTTTACCAGCCCTATTCTTAGACAGTGAGACAGACTTTAAAAAATAGATTGTGCATTACTAATGTATTGACATTGTGTTTTGCTGGCAGAGAAGGAACCCAAAAAACCAAAAGGGCTCCAGCAGCAATGAGTGTAGATGGTTCGCAGTGATTGTTCAGCAGAATGACTTGAATTGACTACACCTCTCATATACTATATGAGATACTATACTATATATAGGTTTATTTTTTGAGCTTGTGAGTTGCTTTTTGAATATTTTGTAATCAGGCTAGGTAACACCTTCAGTGGAGTTTAGTGGATGTCAGTGTTCTTCTGACCCATCACAAGAATCATCACAAGACCGTCACTTGACACACCCACAGCTGATCCATTACAAGACCTGCTGACCACACAAAGACCACACAAAGTTCTAAAATCTGCAATAACACAGGCCTTGAATCAGAAATGGTTTATATGTAAAGAGAAGCTAGTTTGTAAATTTATAGGTCAAAGCAAGGCATTTGGGGAAAAAATTAGAAACAAGAAATAACAGGAAGATGATATAATATTGGATCTCCATGCTCTGCAAAAGTATCTCTACATAATTATTATCTCCATTTTGAACCAATCATCATATATGAGCAATCTTCAAAAACAGTTCCATTTAACGTATTGGAGGAATTCAGTATTGGAGGGCATCTTGTACATTTTAGCTGCTTTTGCAATGCTACCATACTTAGTCCAAATATTTCGTTGAGGCCAATATATTCTCATATTCTGATGCACATGCAACTTGCTTAGCCCAGTTATCTTTCTCCAACATTGTCTCTACACATGATAGTCCTATAATAATAATAATAGGAAGCTAAAATTCTCTTTGTCTAGAAGTAGACCAAGTTAAGGGTTAAGCTGGGGAACCTGGCCTTTCACATGTTTTTTTTTCCCTTTAAGGAATATGAAGGTGGTTTGATATCAAATTACATCCCTCCACAAAAGAATTTGACAATCTCTGTTTTTCAGCTTCTAGCATAAAAATTTTCCCCATCTTCTCTCCATGAAATTGTTTTCAGAATAGGCCAACATGTTGCATAAAGCTCTAATTTTATTTTATTTAAAAAAAAAACATATTGTATTTCAGCCTCTCTTCAGTGGACTGGTGTTTCAAGACTAAATTTAGAAGCAATACTGATATGCATGCACTACCTGGGAAAATATGAAAGGCTGTTTGCAAACAAAGACCAGTTTTTGCAGAATAGGTCAGTAATATTGCTTGATTTTTGGAAATTAGGGTAAGGGCATTGTATTTAACTCTCTGTAAAATTTTTGATCTAAAAAAGTATTGTTGTGCAAAGCCATTCCAGATCATGTAATTCAGATGAAGTTGAACAAAACTACTCACCGGAAGCATTAATAGTGGAGTAACGTTTAGATAATTGGGACACATGGTGCTAAGGCAAGAGTCATTAGATAAGACCCTGATATTTGGAAAAAATCAAACAAAATAAAGAAAAAGAATAACAGGTACAAGTTGGCTAGATACTATTACTGATTGTACCAGCATGAGTTTCTAAGCAATTACAGAAAAATAATCCTTTAAAATAGTATTTATTAGGTCATTAAGGTCTAAATTAGGCATTGCCATTTGCAACCTTTTATTACACAACTGCATGAAATAGGCCATTATCATATGATTCTACAGAGGCAAAATGAAGATGAGAGATAAGAGATAATCTGCAGAATAACAGACAATGCAAGTAATGTAATTACAAATAGTACTTGAAAGTGTTCTGTTACAATATTTGTCTTCTACACAAATCATGTACCATTTGATAACGATGGGTCATATACATTGTGATAAGTATTATTTTCATCCAATGCAAGAGATTACCCAGCATGTGAACTACTTCAAGAGAGATAGACAACCTGATACACTCCATTTGTTTTGAATTATAATTATAATTTCCACTTCTTGTGGGGCATACTAATGTAGTTGCTTCAGGCAACTGATTGGGACTCTTCCTAAATTTGCAACTCACATCTGCCTGTCTCTTGATTCACCATCTGGAACAACCAGTTCATTACACCTAAGTAGAATTTAATTATATATGCAATTTTGAGAAGTGTCTTCAGAACAATGTATATTAGATGATGTTCATAAATGATTGGCAAGAGTACTGGTGATAGCAGGAAGTGGCAAGGAAAGCAAAGGTCCTTTTGCTGGTTGATGTACTGGACACATTCTGCCCTGCATCCCTTAAGTTAGTCCGCTGTCCTTCAGCACAATATAAGGTGCTGTACTGAACGTTGAAGTAAAATTCAGGTGCCAGCCTTCTTAGCTTTTGTATGAAGAATGTAAAATCTTCTTTTTCACTTCAAACAAAAAAAAAGTATAATGAATGGGTTCTGGGATTGCCATTGTGTAAGAAAAGTGTAAAATGAATCAATCTGGATGACAAGAAGAAAATGTGGGCAAAGAGAAATGCAGTTGAATGGAACAGAAGTTTTTGCCAAGTGACTTCTTCCCAAGCAAATCCTTTCTGCTTTCACTCTTCACCCTGACTCATCCCACTGCATGTGTTCATTCCAATAACCAGCTCCTTTTTCACACTTAATTGGGGATGAAACTAATGAGATATTTATGACCCTTGGCTGTATTTTCCCTAGTAATTAACGAACTAGTCTTCACTCAATCCTCAAGAGCCTTTCTGCCTGCCTAAAGATCCCTGGGATTAATTTAACCTCTTAGTGCCAAGAAAGGAATTTCTTGCTTTTATCTAAAATGGCCTTATATATGATAAACACTTGATGGTTTTTCTTTCTATGAAGACAATGAAAGAAGAGGTGTAATAGAAACAATAAAATTGGCAATATACTTTTATTGTGATTTTTTTTCTTTCACTCTGATAGAAATATTGCCCAGTTGGAAATTTTCCCCTTCCTGTTAATTAACATCTATGTGTTTTGTTTACATTGAAAATATTACGTAATATGGAGTTTAATGAAATGCGTGTTAATTCACCTATTTTTAAGTAAAATTTCTTATTGTAAGAGATGGAACTTTCTGCCAGAGAAAATTACTTTAAAACCGTCTGAATCCATGGGGAGAAACATCCTAATAAAACTTTCATGTTTCATTGGAAAGGGCCAGATTTTTTTGTTTGCTGCAGTTTGAACAGAAACAAAAATCAAAATGTCAGTGTCTTCCATATCCAGATGATACTCCTTATGTCTTATTTGTTACAAAGTAAAAAGCAGTCACATGTGTGCCTTATGTGTTGGACATTACTTGTGAATATATAACCCAAAGCCACATTGAACTTTCCCTTAAAAGTACTATAATCTATGGAGAGTTGACATTAACTGAGAGAACAGATCAGCTGTTCAGATTTCTCATTTAAAAAGCAAAATTTGATGTAAGCATTATTGTAAAACAGCTTTTTGGGACACATATAAAACCATGCAATATATTGTTATTGATCTTTTATTCTCATATTATTAGGGCTGCTCCTTTATCTGTATGATGTGCTTTCTTTTTAATCTAATTTACTATAGCATTTGTATTTAGTGGTTGTATGGATTAAATCAGCTCAGCTTTGTGACAGGACTCTTACTCGTGTTCCCTGCAACTGCTATGGAGAATCACATTGTTTTGGATGCCATCTTAGCCAGGAGTCATTATTCTTCATAATAATTATGGCCTTATGAATGTACTTGAATCGATAGTATTGCTTATCAGCTGTGCTACACAAACAATGCAAAAATCACTTCTCAAAACTGTTTAAAAATTTACAAGAAAATCGGGGACTGCTGGTTTACAGGTTAAACTATAACATAATAATCTTATGTAATAGTTTCACCTATAAACCAGCAGTCCCCAATTTTTCCGGCTCTGTGGACAAACAATGATGGTGATGATGGAGATAGAGAATGGTTTTGCATGCACGCCCATCACCAGACTGTGAACTGGTATCATAGCTTGGACCAGTACTAGGCCACGAAAAAGCCACAGATAGATATTGGAAATCAGTTAACAAAATGTTTCTGAATCCAGTTAGCCAATAGACAGTGATACTAGTCTTTGTCTTCTCAACATCTGATGGACTCTTTGCCAGTAATCCCAATCCTTAGCATACCGCTTCACAGTGCTTTACAGCCCTCTCTAAGTGGTTTACAGAGTCAGCATATTACCCCCAACAATCTGGGTCCTCATTTTACTGACATCAGAAGGATGGAAGGCTGAATCAACCTTGAGCCTGGACAGATTCGATCTGTCAAATTGCAGGCAGACAGCAATCAGCAGAACTAGCCTGCAGTACTGCACTCTAACCACTGTGCCACCCTGGCTCCTGACTTATTTGACTATCCTTGGTTTCATACAAAAGCTGCAATATGTCAGTCAAGAATATATGTATGTATGTACTGTATGTATGTATATAACAGATACATACATAAGGTTATAACAGATAACAGGTATCTTTGATGTTTGCACTTAAATATGAATTAATTTAAAATTCTGATACCCTTAATCCTGATACTAACCATAATGACACAAAATGATGTCATTTTGAATCCCCCCCCTCCCAAAAGCAGTTGTTCTTGTAATATCTCATCTGATGTACAGAAGTATTATTCTGAAGAATTCCAAACCTTTTCCTACATATGATTCAGATATGATTCAGTTGTGGAATCTGATCGTTATTCTTATGAAACAATATAGAGATGGATTTTATGAAATGAATTGTTGCTTACTGCTATTTAAAACCTACCTATTTTGTAATTGCAGTTTTTTGTTGTAAATCTTAGTGATGATTCAGTGATGCAATATGCAATCGTTTCCTCAACTGAAGCAAATGTATTTTGCAGGTTCATGTGGACCAAAGTTCTGATATTTACAAATCTGGAAATTTCTTTATCCAAGAATAAGATCCTTATATTCAGTTCAATTGCCTTTTACCCTTTCACCTGTTTTCTTTTTTCCTTCCCCGCCTAAAACGTCCCTGCTCTTTCTGCTTCTGAAGAACCAGTAATTTATTGCTCCAGTGATCTGTGGCAACCCCATGAAGTCACTTTAAACAGAGGCAGTCTCAAATTGCACTCAGCCCAAATTACTGAATGAAAAATGTGAACAAATGAGGCTTAGAAAGGCTAGAATCTCTGCCATGAGCCCTCCTGATTGTCTGGCTAGTTTGGCAACAAGAGGAGTCACTGACTTAGTTGGAGTCCTTCTCCAATGGCGATTTATGGCCATCAGATAAGAAAGTCGTCACAAAAAAAGGTGGAAGTAGAAGAAACCATGGCATTTTTTCACATTTCTCAATTAAGAAAAACAACAACCACAACAAAAGAATGTCTGATTTGGCTTCTTAAATAAAAATAAATGTTCATAGGAATAGTTTTCTTTAAAGTATTAAAATTAAGTTTCACATGTCACTTTCAATGCATGTTTTAGTAGTGCTTCAAATATTGTTTTAAAACCAAAATAATATTTAAAGGGATGTGAATAACTTATTTTAACAGCCTTTTTTTTTTTCATTATAGTGGTCTATGATTTTAAATTTCATTTACCTGGAATTTTTAAAACACAGGTAAGACAGAAAAAAGCTTCACCATCTGATTATGTTTAAATCGAGTCTATTATTATTCTCCCCATGTACATAGCTATTACACCAATTATTTAATTCTTGAAGGTGACACATCTAGTTAAATCTTCAACAATCCTTAAGGTGGATTCAATATTATTATTATTAGCCCCTTAAGGCAGCAAAAGTAATTAACAGTGCAAATTAATGTTTGGTATTCAGAATCACCATAGCCTAAAGTGTTTTAATCAGTCAAGAGATAGGCTTATAAAATCACCTAGGTATCGTTAAACAATCAATTAATTAGGGCTCATGAACCTAAGATTAAAATCTGGATGACAGAAAAATGATAGGAAAAGTTTAACCTCTTTATACCATTCCAAAGTTTGTAGACTAGCCTAGATATGGTTGTCTTAAAATAATTAACATATAGCAAAAATGTAGCTTAAATTTATTACATGATTTCAGTTTTATTACTCCCTTACACACTTTATTTTCCAAATTTCCCTTTCCAAAATGAGGATCATTTTTTTTTTAAATGCCCTGTTTCATTGACACCAATTATTTAGTATTTGATGAGAACATGTCAGAAGAAAGCTGAACATATACCCACAGTCCACATAATTTTATATACAAAATTTCTATGAGGGTATGGCAGTGGTCTCATAACTGGATCAGGTGTGGGCTTCAAAAATTTTAGCAGTGGGTTTTCTGCCCGGTTGCTGGGTGGGCATGGCCATGGTGGGTGTGGCCTAGTCAACCTCCTGCACCACGGTGGGGGGAGCGTTTTTGCCCTCCCTGGGCTCTGGCTTTCCTCGAGTCTCCGGGAGGGCGAAAACAGCCTCTCCAGGCTCTCTAGAAGCTGCAAACAGGTCCATTTCTGGCCTTCCCAAACTTCCGGGAGGCCCATTTTTCGCCCTCCCTGAGCCTCCATGCAG
>JANHFL010006514.1:156308-167234 GCA_032468155.1 Oxyrhabdium leporinum | reverse complement strand
TTCCGGGAGGCCCATTTTTCGCCCTCCCTGAGCCTCCATGCAGACTCTGTACATATCTGGAATCCAAAATGGGCTGTGTGGGGACTCCTGGGAGGGGTGGGGTGGGACGGGCGGGGCAATGTGGGCAGGGCCAGCAAGGAGTGGGATTTGGTTCGTTGAAACATGCAGAATCTTCACTATGGGCCCGCCCGAACCCGTGTGAACCCGTAGCAGCCCACCGCTGAACTGGATGTCCAATTCAATTATCCAGTTGCTATGTACAGTTCTTTAGGGAACCAGAGAACCAACAAACTAGGCAATCTTGCACAATATGTTTAATTGTTTTCATATCAGCACTGTGATAGCAAGGAGGGGAATCTTTCCATTCCCCTGATACAGGGCAGAGGCTCTTCTTCCAGTATCACACTAATTATTTTCAACTTGATACCAATGAAACTCTTATTTTAAGAGAATTTGTGTGGAAAAACAGGTAAACCAAAAACAAAGCAGCTGGACAAAAACTACAAACCATCTGTTTCTGAAAAAAAATGCCCTGAATCCAGATCAGAAACCCATATAATTACCTTTGAAGAAATAAAACTAGGATGATGAGCAATAGCCCATGTAACGTGTACTTTGTTTCTTATACCTTGTAAAATCACAATGATATTGTGGAAATTTAATAAACAGCTGACCTGTAAATATTTTTTGGTAAATGAGTTTTTGGAAAAAGTTATTTAAAATGCTGCAATTTACAATTTTCTGTATCAACAGTTTAGTCTTAAATATATTTACTTACTGGAAAATCTGAATTTCAGTGAAGCTATTGAGATTTGAGGAGTAATATCTAAGCAGACATCATCATGTTTATTACTATTATGGTTTGTTACACAGTCCGCCAGATGTGAAGACCGGATGTATTATTTTTATCTACCTAGCAAATCCTTCCCAAGAACTTGGGATAGGCGAATCTTGATGTTTCATGATATTAAAGATTATCGTTGCAGAATGTAAGTTGTTTGGAGTAAAGCTGCTTTTTGCAATTGGTAGTGATGGTGATTTTACTAATGCTAATTGTATTCACTAGTGATGTTGTAGTAATGGGCACTCAAGGTGCCTACTACCGTAGTCTTCGACTTACAATTCATTTAGTGACTGTTCAAAGTTACAATGGCACTGAAAAAAAGTGACTTATGACCCTTTTTCACACGTACAACCAATGCAGCATTCCTATGGTCATTTAATCAAAAATAAGATGCTTGGCAACTGGTTCACATTTATGACGGTTGCAATGCCCTGGGGGGTCATGTGATCAGCTTTTGCGACCTTCTGACAAGCAAAGTCAATGGGAAACCAGATTCACTTAACAATCATGTTAGTAACTTAAAAACCGCAATGATTCACTTAACAACGGCAAGAAAGGTCGTAAAATGGGGCAAACAAATGTTTCACTTAGCAACATAAAAGTTGGGCTCAATTGTGGTCATAATTCGAGGACTACCTGTACTGTGGTACTACTTTTGGTTTCTTTTGCCACAGTCATTCTATTTCTATTTGTACATCTTTGTATTTTGTTATCTTCTCCAGTTCTTTCTCTTCTATCCAGCTTTCTCAGATACTGCCCTATCTACTACCCATACTTTTTTTTTGTCTTTCTTATTGACAGTTGTTAAGTCTGGGATGTTATGTGGCAGGTGCCTAGCTGTTTGAATTCTAAAGTCCCAGAGCAATTTAGCTTCTTCATTTTCTATTATTTTCTCTATTTTATGACCCTACCGGTTCTTGCTTGCAAGCAAATGGTATTTTTTTACAGATCTTCCAATGTACCGTTGTTGCTACTCTGTGATCTGTTATTTCAGTAGTCAGTCTATGCAATCTTCTTGCAGCAGCTTACCAGGTGGTCCACTGTTTCTTCAGCTTCTTTGCAGGGGTGCCATTTGCTCTCTGTTGCTGTTTTCTCAATTCTAGCTTTGTATGCATTTGTTCTTAAGATTTGGTTTTATGCAGCCGGAGTTAACTCCTTTGTCTCTTTCTTCAACTTTCCTTCTCTTGCCATTATACAGATCTTATTATCTGCTTTGTCTGCTACTTTTTTTTAATGTACTGATAGTGTAATCTGTAGTATTATTGATACACAATGTACACAATCGCCCAGATATTTGGACTGGATTTGGCAATTTTATCAACCTATCAACCTATTATTGGCAGAATTACTAGGCCAATAAAATAGGCATGCAATATGTATCATAAAAATGCTATTTCAAACATCCCATACATCTACATTTTCTATTTTGTAATCTAATCTAGGTTTCAATTATAGATTAGATTTCAATTTTTATTTCAATTTTGTACTCTTTTAACTCTTTGCAGTTGTTAAAGACTGGTGATCTAATTGTGACTTTAGAAATATCAGTAACATAACATAACCAGTCTTTGCTTATTTTTCCCTTTCCACTTCAGACCAAGCAATTAGCCATTCTTTACATATGGAAAACCTAGCTAAAATTGTTTTGTTACTTTAATCAACTTAAAGGTATTGTATGTGAATAAAATGAAAGGCATTTCCTGAATATTTATAGCTTCTTCCGACTAGCTACAGGTTATGTCAATACAGCAGAATGTTAATACAGCAGAAACTCATATGGTGAACATCAGCGTAAATAAACTGATACATCAGTTACTAGTCAAATAATTGTGGTTTAATTCTGACTTACATTTTCTGTAATCTGTCACTTCATCTCATAACAAAAAAGTGTATTTGGGGAACAAAGTAAAAGTCTCAATGGATCTTAGATTTGGGAGATCATCCGGTAACAGTTACCTGAAAAGCTTTGGAATGAAATAATGAAGAAAGAACAAATGTGTTCGTTTAAATTTTCTGTGAAAACCAGAACAGTTAAAGAGGAAAAGATTTCTGGATATGAATAATCATTGGTTTTGTTGTTTGAAACTAGAAATATTCATTGCAGCAATCACCACTTCTGTATATTGTAGGTAGACAATTATACATATGCAAAATTGCTGTTTGTTAAACATTTTGCCCTTAATCTTTGGAATGCTTACTTTATTGTTCTTTTTAAAGTATATGTTAGAATATGAAAGCAATTATAGGACCACAGGCTGTACTTTAGGTCTATTAAAGCAAGAGGCAATATAAAGCTAGAGACTCCTTATGGACTAGCTGAAAAAAAGTATTTATGTTTTGCTGTACCTTTTTTATATTGCATTTCTTTATCTGCTTACTGCTCAACATGCTAAATACTACTCTTAGCATACTAAATACTACTCTAAGTAATAAATTCTTTTTGAAAGATATGAATATACTTTTAAAAATACATATTTGCTTTACAAAGTTTCTATAATTAAAAACATTAATATCCCACTAATAACAAATTCAAGAAAAAAATACAAAGATTAATTTATCAAGAGCAAAAGAGTCAATATCACTGGAGCAGCTTTCATACAAAATCTTATAATTTTGCTTAATATCTTGAGAAGTTTACATCAAGGAAAAAACATCAAAAGAGTTCAAGTCAATTTTTATCGGTCCGTCCAAGACAAAAATAACTAGTTAGAGCAAAAATAAAAACAAACAAACCATCAAATAACTGTTTTCCCAGAAATGTTTAAATTGTTCAATGTGATTAAAGAGATTTCTTTAAAAATCCCCTCCCTTTCTACTGATCTCAGCATTTGGCAGTGGAGTCTAGGGATTGGCTTTTTAAGGAGAGTCTTGTTTTCTAAATTGATAATGCCTAAAGATAGGAATCTGTAAAGGAGGTTGCTTTTTTTCCCTTTTAAGAGGAAGTCCAAACTGGGCATCAGTGAAATAGGTAAAATATTTTAGTTAAATACTTAAATATAATCTTCTTTAAACAACCCCATAACCCCTGTCTGGGCAACTGAATGAAGCTGAGTGTTTACTGACCAGATGCCCTTCCTGTCACCAATGCAGAGTTTTGTTCAGCAGATATATTCTCATTGTGCCCAGAGAGAGAGAAATAACTTCCCCCACCTAGGATCAAACTCACAGCCTCCTGATTGTGAGGTGAGAGCCCCATCTCTAGGCCACCGCACCACTCAAGTTAAATACTTAAATATGTTCCTTAATAAATGTGTGTGAAATAACAGATATAAAGTAACTATATTTGGAACAGTTTTCATAACTAACCAGACACTTTCATAGAGCACATCAAAGTATGCTCTCTCCAAGTCTTTCAGAGACTTTTTCTGCTGTGCACAAAAATCCTATAAATGAGTAAATGATAAGAGCTACGAATGCCTTGACAATGTTTCAGAAGCACCTGTTTATCTTTTGGCTAGTGTCTTTCTTTTTCCCCAGACTGATCCAGCTGCTGACTCTTTTACTGCTGCCACTGTCCAATTCAATTCAATATTTTTTTATTGCAGTCAAAGATTGAGCACAGGTAGTCCTTCACTTATAATAGTTTGTGTAGTGACTGTTCAAAGTTACAATGGCACTGAAAAAAGTGACTTATGTTCCTTTTTCATACTGTTACCACTGTTGGATAGAACATAGTTTGTAGTATTATTACCACTATTGTTACCAACATAAACAGTAGTTGTACAGCTCGGAAACAAAATGTTACTTGTCCTAAGCACATAAAAGTCACAAAACTGAGATACAAAGGCAAGTGGGCAAAAAGTAAAATTCATCTCTGTATTATTTAGACTTATTCAAGGCTTCATAGTTATGCCATATTAAGGAATGTAGGAGTTAATCAGCTTGGATCTTATCTTGCTGGGAACAGCAGAATTTGGCAATGACTAGGAAGTTAGAGTCCATTTGATCCAAAATAAGAATTTGTATATAGAATGTATCAGAATGACTTGGATATTTTACCAGATAAAGAAATGTAAAGATGGTTTTAATAACCTTATAAAAACATTAACCCAATAAAATATGGTGAATAGGTACAAGAAATCTTTACCATACGGACACAGTCATACAAGGTAGGATTTTTTGGGGGGAACTGCCTTCCAGAATAGCTGAAGGCAGTATGTTAAATTGAATGTTAAGGGCAGTGTTAATATGTTTCTTATCTTGGATGCTATGATATAATTTAAGTACCTTGCTGGTCTGAAAAATACAGCTAGTCCTTGACTTAAACCAATTGAGTCCAAAATTTCTGTTACTAAGTGAGTCAGTTAAGTGAATTTTGCCCAATTTTACAACCTATCTTACCATTGTCATTAAGTGTATCACTGCAGTTGTTAAGTCAGTAATATGCTTATTAAGAGAATCTGTCTTCCCCATTGACTTTGCTTATCAGAAGGTCACAAAAGGTGATCACATGACCCAAATTATTGAAACTGTCATAAATATGAGTCAGTTGCCATGCGTCTGAATTTCTGTGGTCCTGGAGACGCTGCAAAGTTGTAAGTGTGAAAAATGATCATAAGTTTTTTTTTTCCCAGTGCTATTGTAAATTTGAATATTCACAGAATGAATTGTTGTAAGCCGAGGACTACCTATCAGAGACCACTCAGAAGAATGTTCCAGTCATTAAGTGAGATATCACATGATTGTGACTTGTGACTACTGCTGAATTCTCCATTGATTCTGCTAGTTGTTAGCTGGCTCTGAAGTATGTAAATGGTGATTATGTGACTGCAGGAACACTGTGAGAATTAATTGTACAGTTGTTTTTTTGCACTGTTTTCACTGTGAATGTTTCTAAACAGGGCAGTCATATAACTAGGACTTCCTGTAATATATACAAGTAGTATTAATATATATGCCCATGTATTTATCATTTTTAATCAACCTTCCCATAAATTGCAACAAATTGCATATACCAAATTCAGTTAAAAGAAACACTAATAAAACCACATAATGTTTATGGCTACAAAACAAATAATTGAAAAAAGAAATGATTGAGGAGGGCGAATAGAGAAGGAAGTTACAGTATATGATGTATTCCTGTTATAATATAATTTGATCTCTTTTAGGTCTATAAGAACCTAATGTCTAAAACATTGAATTTGTTCAAATATCGAATGTAACTAATTAGTATCTAACATAGCTAAATGAGTAGTAAGTGTTGATGCTATAGAATCAACCTTATGTTCCATACTATAAAGCTTATACAATATTTAATTTCAATATCATATGTATTTATCTACACCAGAGGTGTCAAACTCACAGCCCACGGGCCAGATGCGTCATGTGCTGGCCATGCCCACACCCGGTTTAGCAAAAGGGAAAAAAGTCCCGATACATCACATGACACCCCCATGACGATGCAGGTTTGACCTACATTATGAGGCAAACTGTCACATATACTTTGATAATAAATATACATTGATATATTTATTGAGACAGTAGTCCAACAGTGCTCTATGCAATTACGTGCAAGTATTCCAATAAGATATCTATCTTCCTTCCTTTCTTCCCTCCCTCCCTCCTTCCTTCCTTCCTTCCTTCCTTTTTTTAAAAAACCATAATAAGACTGCCTTGCAAATGAAAGAAAATTTCAAAACATACTTTACCTGAGAGTAGAGCTAATATTTTGTTAAAAAGTGTTATGTTTTTGGAAGAAACACAATTCCACATGCACACACAAAATCACACATTAAACCCACCTGAGTTGAGTAAATTTAGACTTCCAAATCAACATGCGATAGAAGTAGTTGGGAAAAGCACAGGAAAAGTGGCCAGGGTGCTTTTCTTCTTGCATTCCTGGCTAATCTCACTAACTTCAGTAAAACATTCATTAATCTTCAGCAGTGAAATGTCCTTGCAAACTCTGTAGCACTGCATGGAGGCTCTTTGTCACTATAACTGCTTACAAAATTATTTGTGATACGTTTTTTTATTCCAATCACCAGAAACAACTGTCTAGCAAATACACCTTAATTAGTGTTAAATGAATGTAACAGATCTTAATATTTACACATACAGAAATAAATTTACACTATTGCAACCTCTAAGACTTGATGTCATTACTGAAATATATATACAGTGATGAGGTTCAATTTTAAACTATCTCAATAGTACAAAAGGAGAAGAGAAAAAAGAAAATGGCCTCTTGGTGGCGCTTGTGCACAAAATAATTGCTGCTATTTTATCAACATTTTTTCATTTTTATTTTCAGCTCAGGTCTACTGCTTTCCAGTTTCTCTTGAGAGGCTTTGGGGGCTACATCTTTAGGGGAATCATTTTTATTTTTATTTTGGCATTGAATTAAACATCTAGATTATTCAGGGAGAGCAGCATATATGATTCAAATTAAAGAGTTTTTTAAAAAAATCTTCCCCCAGCAAGGGTGGTTTCCTTTGCTTATAAATGTCTGTACCATCAATAAAGTTCTTTAAGACCTAATACATTCCATTCTAACAATGCATATATGAATAATAGAGATCTGTGGAAGTAGGGTAGTTGAGGAATAATAAAACAGGGCACTATTGTTTCTTACCTGTTTTAAGTCCCAGGTAACTAGTTCAGTTTGGTGTAGTTCTAGGGTTTAACTCATAGAATCATAACTGTTTTTAACTATTCTCATGGGTCTATCTGTCAAATATTATTGTAAAACTTATTTTTAAAATTAGTTATAGGTTTTATATGTTTGTTTTTGCAGGCACCTTCCA
Source organism: Oxyrhabdium leporinum (assembly GCA_032468155.1). Taxonomy (NCBI): domain Eukaryota; kingdom Metazoa; phylum Chordata; class Lepidosauria; order Squamata; family Cyclocoridae; genus Oxyrhabdium; species Oxyrhabdium leporinum. The sequence goes on along the minus strand of JANHFL010006514.1, from coordinate 159,644 downwards.
TTTATACATTATTTACAATTCTAGATTTTTCATTTGCAGTGATAGCATGCACATAGAGAGGGGTGTCAAACTGGATTTCTTTGAGGACCGGATTGGCATTATAGTTCTCCTCCGTGGCCCAGTCATGGGGGATGGGGAGACAGGACGAACACCTCTTGTAGCACCCTGCTGGCCAAAATCGGGAATGAAGGGGGCCTCGCGCTGCTGCCCTGCACCCCATTTTCATCCTGGGAAGCCTCCTGCAGCACCCTGCTAACCAAAACAGGGCAGGGGGGAGAGAGGTCTCACGCAACCTCACCACACCCCATTTTTGCTGCCAGAGGCACCACAGGCTGGTCCTTTGCTATTTCCAGGCTGGCCCTCTGGGCCAGATTTAAACACCTCATGGGCCTTGAGTTTGACACCCCTGACATAGAGTAATATGTTCATACTAATACTGTAATAATGAATACTACAATATATACTTAGAAATAACATTAGTATTTATTGAAAACATTTCAATATTATCAGATTTAGAAGGGTAGAATGGTGCAAGACATGCTGGGGGGGGGTGTTTCCTGATAAAATTGTTTTATTTAGATAGCATTTTAATTGTATAAAGAAATACAATTAAATACAGACAAGCTCAACATTTTGGACTTGTAATGTATTTGTTCAAAGAATCACCAGTTGAGCTGCTTTGTTTCTTTCTCTAAGCTTGGAAAATATTCAGTAGGATTTATGGGATTTAATATAAATATATTCTATTTCATTAGGTGACATCATAACATAAAAGGTTTGAAAATTCTGGAAGATCATATTTTCAAAGGCTTGGCAAGTGTGATTCCCTTGATAATTATGTTTCTAGAAGAGAAATATCTTTTTTTTTTCAAAGAATTGCAATGTTAACTAATCCTTAATTATTCCTAGATATGCTTGTAGGAAGCATGTACCAGATAATGATTTAAATTCAGTAATATTAAAAAGAAACCTTGTCCTATAATCAGAATTTCCACATTTTAAAAATTATCATTGGGCATCTCCATATGTTTTTACAGATTAGAAGCATTTTCTTATTAAAAAATGTGAAGGCGGTCTTGTCTTTACAATATCTTTTTATAGTCATAAAGCAAAGTGAGCATTAAATGACTTCTCTGATTATTTCACAAAGCTTTTTTGAAACAAAAATGTGATGTTTAAATGAATCCTATGACGTAAAATGAAGAAATAAACGAAACTTTGGAAAGACAGAATTAACAGAACAAAATAAGATGGTCAAATATTTAGGCCATTTAGCTCAAAACTTGCATTGTTTCTATTCCTCACTACAGAATTGTGATAGTAAAGTTGCTCCTGAAAGCCCTGAAGCATGGACATTAATCCAAAATCAGATAAAAGTCCATTGCAGCAAGATTTTACCATGTGCTAAAAATACAGAGAACTCTTCAACAAATACATATTTACTGCTGATAAGCTCTTTATGGTTTCCCATATATAAACAATCTAATGGCAATAAAAGACTTGGTTCATGAAAGAATCACAATTAACCATAATTCGTAATTCAACCATGTATCTGCAGAAGAAATGTCACCCAATACAGCAGTTTCTTCTCTCCTTCTACAGCTTCAGAAACCTACAGAGGTTAAACAAAAGGCTGTGAATAAATTTAATCTGATTTATAAGCTGTGAAATGTATATAGCAGAAGCAAAATGACAGGATAGACATATCTTAAGTTGTGAATAACAATCTTTAAATATTAGTGGAGAATGGATAACTTTTTAAACAAATAATAACATATGTTTTTCCTTCCAGATGTAATAAAACATTTGTTTTAAAATGTGATGATGTTACTAATAAGTACTTTAGAACGGTGATCTTAGATTGGAATTAAAACATTTCACTTAACTCTTATTTCTGTTTTCAAGAGTCTTTATTCACTGCATTTTTGTGCGTGACATTTCATGTGTTGCATGAAATGTTGAATCCACTATACTCATTGAAGGCAAAATGCAGAGTGAGCCACTATGCTAACTGCAAATGTTTTAAAGATGGACACTTGGGTGTCCACAGGAGGAGCAAGGGGAAGAAAGGTTATGTGCATTGTGATATAATCACATAAATGAGATCGATCATGTAATTTGTGTCATTTGCAAAACTGCTCAGAGTCACTTGGACAGTGAGATGGGCAGTGTCTAAATTTGATAAATATATAAATATCACAATGACGTCTATCTAATATCTATGGCTGTGGGTTTTTTTAATGAAATACTTAACATCTTTACCAAAATGTTCTGCGTGTATAATGTAGAAAATATTATAGTACATTTTATAATGAAAGTTCAGATATCTTTTTTTTATAAAAATATGACAAATACCTTAATTTTCAAAATATTAATAGCTATTACATTTCAAATCTTGGGGGTTTTTCATGACTATAGTAGTGAGTTGATGGATGAATGTTGTAAATTGTTTAGAAGATTATTTTTGAATATTTCCATTTTAATTAATACTCATATGCAAGTCCTAAGGCTAAATCACAGTGGTCTCTGGAAATCATGTGAAACTAGTTGCCTTATATACTATTACTACTTGCAGAGTGACTCAAGGCTCAAATCTTTTAGAAACCTTCAATAATGTAAAATTATGTCGAGACAGCTGTTTTAAATATACTCTTTGTCCCCATTTTCCCCTCTGGCCAGGTTGCATTTTTATTTTATTCTTTACTATAAGCAACGCAGCTGGACAAAATCATTTTCAATCTTTCATTTGACTCTCAGTGCCCAGGATAGTTACTTATAAATGGAGTGTTTTTCATGTTGTCTCACAAAACAGTTTTAGAATATGAAGACATAGTATAAACATTTGTCTTTGTTAAAACTCAACCTCAAAGCACTGCAGTTTTCAAGGATTTTAATTTAACTGCATAAACACACTGCATTAAGTAGGCCAGAGTCTTAGATTTGTGATATTACTTGGAAAAAGGTCAGTCATATTTGGAATTTTAGTGTCTGGCAATATGAAAAAGAAAGAGAACTCCTATCGTATGGATGTGTTGTGACTCAATTTTTTAAAAAATCTCTGTGGAAATAACACATTTTTTAGAAAATACGTCAGCAAATTAATAGGAGAAATGATTATTGGAATTGATTATTATCTGAGGCAATACTCCTGGCTGGAGTATTCTATAATAAAACATTGGTCTAATGCCACTCTATAAAGCCTTAGTAAAACTACACCTAGCGTACTGCATCCAGTTTTGGTCACCACACTATAAAAAAAATGCTGAGGCTCTAGAAAAAGTGCAGAGAAGAGCAACCAGGATGATTAGGGGACTGGAGACTAAAACATATGAAGAA
>JANHFL010006514.1:118699-131389 GCA_032468155.1 Oxyrhabdium leporinum | reverse complement strand
ACATACATACATACATACATACATACATACATACATACATACATACATACATACATACATATATATATATATATAAAACAATAATATATATATTGCTAACAGTAATTAAAATATGTAAATTTTCAAAGGTTATTTTTTTCCCCCCTACACAAAACATTCAGGGTTAGAAACTTTAAAATGCTTATGCACAATGACTAAGCAAAAGTGCACAGATTAAAGATTATGCCTGGTCACCAATTCAAAAAAGGTTAAGGAAGTGCATCCAAGAAGTTACACAAGACTGACATGCAAATATGAGAAGCAAATTCTGCCCTTGAATCAGTTTTGATAATGAAACACTGAAGAGAATGGAGCAACAGTGTTAAGGATAAAAAAACAACAACCCAGTGCTTTAAAATTTACTATTAACTAACTGAATCCAGAAAACAAGTTAGTTTGCTTAAGTTTACTTAAACATTTCAGAACCAAGAGTCATGGATGCCAAGCGCTCAAAATTTTAACATAGTTTGGTGGCAGCTACTGCATTAATAATAAACACAGGCTTTTATTTTACTAAAAGCCTGAGAAAACGTATTTGCTCCCTGTGCAATTTTCTTACACAGGAACTTTTTTTTAAAGAAATAATCCACTTGTTAATGGGTTTAAAATTAATCCAATTATGTAATATTTTGCTCTACAAGTAAAAGGTAAACATGTACTGTGCGGTTGCATTGAATGTACAGAAATATCAAAAGATAATAGGATTAATTTAGGCATTCAGCAGGCTATAGATAGAAATCGCTGGGGCTAAATTTAGGAACCCAAGGGAAAATAATTAAGTGTACAGTAGAATTTTGTCCTCCTTTAGGATTAACTACATACCAGCTTTCCCAAACTGTACTATCAATGCACTGTTTCCAATAAGGCAAAGTAGATATCTAATACGATCTATGGCATAACTATATGTTCCATGAGAAAAAAGTAAGTCATTAAAAACAGCCACATATATAAATTCTCACATAGAATAAAAATTCAGTTATTTTCTTTATTCAAAATATTTCTACATGCTGTGCTCTGGAATTCAAAATCCTCCATATACTTAGAGATAGCAAAGAATTTTTCTTCAAAGATTAACTATATTTTCAAAATTAATACGCACATGAGATATCCATTCATTCCATACTATACTAGAGAGTTGTACAATTATTGGCTGTGATAAGAAAAACTATTTCATGGTTGCTAAAAGCAGTAAGAAACCTGGAATCATCTATCTGACCCTATCTGACCCAGCCTTCTCTGGTTCAATATATGTAGGATAACTCCCAGAACTCCCCAGTCTTGGAAAGAATTTGAAAGTTCCCCCAACCTTGGAAGATTAGAAAGCAAGGTCTAACATTTTGTTCAGAAAAAAAAGCTGACACCAGGGTCAAAGACTGCATTTTGGCAGCTGCCTCCGCCTCCCAATGCAAACTCCAAAAGTCAGTTCAAAAAAACTCAGAAACTAAGTTGTACTTTTTAACATGACAGAATGGGGAACAAGTACCGGTATATGGGAAGTAAAAGAAATCAACTGTACTGAACTAAAGATTATATTTTCTCAGGCCACCCTCATTTTGGAATGCAGCCACTAACTCAAGAACCAAATGCACCCTTTGACCTAAAAAATCCCCACCCATTTGTTCATTCCAGCTTCAAGATATGGTTTGCAATGCAGTACACTCTTCAGAAATGATTTAAGAGAAATGCTTTGACCCACACGCTGGAGCAGGATATCTTATTTGAAAAGTCCTGACTTTAATCCTTCTACATCATCCCAGAAAGATAGCTATTACTTTGAAGAATTGTATTAATCTTGAGGAGTGGATCCCTTAAAGCACCAGTAACTTTATCTCAGGCTTTGGAAAAGCCTGAAAAAGCTTGACTGGCTTTAATAAACAGCAAAGAGATGCTGTACTTATCCAAGATTTGAAGCATTTTCTCTTAATCAGTTGAAAAATGTATATAAACAACTTTAATGAACTGCTTAAGTTATTCAAGAAACTACAAAGGTTGAGTTCAGATAATGTATTAATTAAAAATCAAGGAACAATGGAGATTAGAACCAATCTACAAATGTATCACTGCTGATTTCTTTATGGCATTTACATACTGCTAACTTCACAGTGATTCATGGCAGTTTCTAAAAAAATAAACACGTTTCAAATAAACAATGAATTAAAGTGTGCCTTCAACCTAATCCTAGAATCCAGTAAGGGATTTCATATTTCTCCTCAGGTTAATATGTTTTGAAATATAATCCAAAGGAGAAGATTTATAAACAAGAATAAAAGTCCTGGATTTAAATGCAGAAAAGGGTTTTCTTGAGAGACCTGCTAATGTATATATAGTATAAGCCATAGGTACTCTAGGAGGATGCAACCTTGAAAGTTCTTCAAAATTACCATAACACTGTGAGCTTGAATATGACAAAAGAAGCAAATGATTAAATGTATTGGGGATTAAACCTATTTAAATGCATTCAACATCATTTAATTTGCAGTTACTGTGCATTAAAATGAAATTAAGTTTTTATCATTGACCAATTCAAGATTACTGACATTTTTGAAAGGCCAAAGGTACTGTTGTATGGTATGACAGGATCTAAAAGCCAGCAAGATGGCATCCAGTTCATTCAGTTCAAACCAAACCTCTATACCTTTTCCTCAAATTCACCCAGCTTGTCCCAAGCTTTTCCCTATATATCTTATAGCGAATAACAGAGATTTCAAAGGTAAACATTTCTCTTTGGCAACTTCTAACAAAAAAATAAATAAATAAAAATAAAAAATCTAATGGATTGAGTTATGCATGGACTGTACCATCTAAAATCTGCACACAAACAGGTATGCCAGCAGTTTCCAACAATGCTGTTTCCTGAAAATTCTATTGTACCTAGAATTTGTGTGGAGGATTTTCAGTATATTAGCACTACTCACAACATAGATATGGAATACAGGTAGTCCTCGACTTACCACTTTAGTGACCGTTCAAAATTACAACAGCACTGAAAAAAGTGACTTATGACCGTTTTTCGCAATTACGACTGTTGCAGCATACCCATGGACACATGATGAAAATTCAGATGCTTGGCAACAGGTTCATATTTTTGACAGTTGCAGCATCCTGGGGTCATGTGACCAGCAAAGTCAATGGGGAAGCCAGATTCATTTAACAACCGTGTTATTAACTTAACTGCAATGATTCACTTAACAACTGTGGAAAGAAAGGTCATAAAATAGGGCAAAACTCACTTAACAAATGTCTCACTCAGCAACATAAATTTTGGACTCAATTGTTAAGTTGAGGACTACCTGTAGTAAGCTATCTATTATTCCATACAAACTGATATATGCAGCTGTGGATTTACAATATATGATGTCAATGCTGCGGTCTTTGAAACAAGATTATTCCATTCTTTCTTAACAATGCCATTAAATCCATCCATCTCAGCATGCATTTCTACATTCTATTTCATTTGGCCTGGCCCCCAAACACCATAAGAACTACCCTAACCATGCTTCTTTCTCAAGCCCAGATAAACTATAAACAGAAATTCAGTTTAACTCAGCAAATCCAGAACAGAGTCCCTGAGAAATTGTATGCAGCAGACTGAGACTTCCGGTTGACGTCTCAACGATACCAGACACAGAAACAGAGTGCTCCGTCTCTGTACTGGCTTCTATTTATGGGCTCCATAAGGAGCCAAAAGCCGCCTTGGAGGGGCGGCGAAACTAAGGAGGGGAGCCCGGTGTGGTCACAGGGGAGATCGCAATCTCCTGGTGAACCCTCAGGCTATTTTCCCTCTATGCCACGACGGAGAGAAGAGGCGGCCAAGATGGCCGCTACGAAGTTGGGACAGCCGAATAAGATCTAAGAGTGTGCTGGAGCGAAGTAGGTGAACAGTGTCTGGAACTGGATGAGAAGAACTTTTTATCTCATTTGAAACCCCAACAGAAGTTGTAAAAGGATCCACAATTCTGAATTAGCTGCGACTTTGGCACTCTGGAAAAAAAATAAATTTGAAGGAACAATTAAAGGGACACAAAGATAGAAAATCTGTTAAAATATGGAAAATTGGACTTTGAAACTGGATAAGTGCTGTTTTCAGCAGGCACCTGGAAATGTTGGGAATATTTATTCAAAACTGATACTATTTTTAAAGTGTGGAAGATCGGAACAGTCGGGAAAAGATTAATATTGAAATTTAATTAAAGAGTGCCACCTGCTGACAAAAGGAAGAATAATACATTATTAAAATCTTGTTCATTTAAAGAGGTGTTTGAAGATATAAGAAGCTTTCCAGAGGAGCAACAAATTAAGCTTGGGACATAAAGAAAATACTTCGACTATTGCATAAAAGAGGGACTCAATAAAACTTAACAAGATGTTTCATCAAGAAGAATGGACTGGAATTTGGGAAGAGATGGCGTCAGCAATTCAAAATGCAAAAAAGACATGGACAACACATTGTCAGGAAATTTTGAAACGATTGGAGACTATAGATGAAGAGCTGGGAAATACAATACAAGACACAATAACCTTTCAAGACACCCAGGAAGAGGAGTTAACTGAAAGAGATGAAAAAACGGGACAGACAAAACAAATGGAACAAGAGGGAAAAAGCAGATAAAAATTCAAGTAAGTGGGATTGATGATAAAAGCCAAAGGGAGAGTACTTTAAGGAAATTAAAAAAGAAAAAGAAACTGGGGAAACAAAAAGATTTTTACAGGAGAGTGAGAGGGGCAAGAGTAGATATCCTGCAAGCTAGACAATGGAAAAAGATAGAGAAGAGAGAAAAGCTTAAAATGGGCAACCAAGATGTTCAAGTAGATAGAAATAAAGATTCAAGAGAGGAATATGGGAGACAAGCTAAGAAATGAATAATTAAAATTTTAAGGCGCTTAAGAGATGATGGTTAGAAAAGGGAAAAGACATAGGATAGCAGGGACACAATTAAAAAAAAGAGAGAGAGAAATAGAGGGATGATATTAGTGAAGGAGGGTAACATAGAAGAAAAATTAAAATTTGAATGATTGTATAATCGAATTATAAATCTAACAAGAAATGCATATTTGTTAAATGTAATAGAGATGATTAATAATAGCTCATTTGTATTAAAAAGTATGATATGTAAAACATAGTGATAAAAATAGCCTTATAATTTGAATAAGCAATAATGGTGATCAATGAGTTGTAAACTGGTTAAATGTAATAGATAAGATTGATAATTTTATCTATGTTAATATTAGCTAAATGTAATAAAGCTGATTAATAGTAGCCTATCTGTGTTAAAAGGTATGATATCCAGAACACGGAGATTGATGTAAAAATAATTTTATAAGTTGAATAAGTAATAATGGAAGATTTTAATAAGACATTTAATTAAAATGTCTGTATTAATATTAGAATTATACAGACTGGTTAAATGTAATAGAGAGGACTAATAATATTTTACCTATACTAAAGATATAAATTTAAAATAGGCTGATTGGCACAAAATGACATATTGAAGCATTGAATAACTAAATAACGTAGGACGATAATTTGCTATAAAGATACATAATATTGTTAGAATTATATAATTTGGTTAAATGATATAAATATGATGAATATCAATTTATTTATATTGAAGGTATGATACCCAGATGCCACACTGTTCACACAATGATATGTTTGTGTAAAAATTTAAAAATAAATAAATAAATAAAGGTTTGCTTATTTTTTGAAACAACATACCTGAGAAACTTGCATTTAGTTGCATAATGCAATTACTGATTTAAATTTCTTTCTGGAAAATAATCTCTAGAATATAGCAATTGCTATGGAGTCTTGGTTCTGGTGTACCATAAGGCTCCCAGCTCATGCTGTGAAAGCATAACTATATCATTAAGAAACTGAATGTAAAATATTTCATTTAAAGATCTTTGGGAAATCACATTTCATTTCTGCCCCAAATACTTTTAGAGAATCCATAAAGCAACAGGGCTTTCTTGTAGACAAAATTAATTTGAAAAAAATATATACATTTCTTGTATTTATTCCTTTTACATTCAGTTTTATAGTTTACCTTTATACTATATATAAAGGCTTCCCATTTCCCTGCCAAAATATAAATATGGCTTTCTATAATGAGGTTCATAGTTTCTTCCTAACTGCCAGACAGTTTGTACAGGATGCATTAAAAACATATGATTAGTTTGAAGGCCATAACTCATTTGCATAGCTTGGATACATGTAATAGCCATATTTGGCATATCATTTGTCAAATGTCTAGCAGGGACCAGAGCACAACTTGTGTGTCTCACAGTTATAGGGATTCAGTTAAGAACTGTTGACCCGTGTTAGGAAAGAACTTCAACCAACCTTTAAAACTTAGTATGAATTTTGTAACAACCCAATCTAAAGAAGTGGTATCACCCTCTAAAACACAGTCAGATGGTAGAGTGAGAACAGGACAGGAATCAAACTAGGGATTTATCAGCATGCTTGGTGAACCCTAAGGCATTCAGCATTATCCTGTCCCTCAAAACCAATCCAAAGAAGATTAAGTATGCTCCATGGTTGCCAGGAGCCACAGAATGTTAAGAGCTGGAAGAGGAAAATGGAAAACTGAAGGGGAGGAGAATTGGCTAGTAGATCTTGGAAGAATAACCTTAGCTGATGTGAACAGGAGCAGATCTGCTAACAGTTAGGATACGTGGAAAACATCTTCCTGTAAACTCCAATTCTGAAATCTGGAAATCCTGAGAGACAAGACAGCAAAAATTGTGTGCTCTATTTAAGTGAAATAAACAAGTGCCTAAATGTCTTTTGTTTAAATAAGTGGGATGTGGAAGTGTTTAACTTTGACTGGATTGTGTTTATTCCATTTAAAATTACTTCAAATAAACTGAAACTGCTTTTTTTAAAATTAGAGAAAAAAATAAAGCTGAAAATTCAGAATACTCCTTTTAGTTTTCTGCTGTATGATATACATTATCTTTTGTGCTTCCTAGTCTTATGTTATCATCAAGCACTAATGTAGCTTTACAACAATGAAGCAGAACTAAAACACGAATTTTAAATATAATTTCATACAAATTCTGATACATTTGTATTAAGCGACATTTGTTTTATACCCTATTTAGAATATTTAAAATTAAAATTAAATAAATAAAATATATTGAATGATACACAATACCAAGATGTAACATATAATGCCAGTAACAATTTATAAAAAGTTTATAAAAGGAGTAATTTATAGACATGGGGAAAAGGGAAAAAAAGTTGAAAAAAACCACATGCTGACCCACAAAAACTGACTCATTTCCATCATGCTCTCATACTTCGTATTATTCAGTCAGTCCTTGGAGATCTTGTAACTTATATGTTTGAATAAATAAAAAGTTTATATTAGAAAAGCTGAGACAAAAACAGATTGATTGGTTTCGGTGAATGCCATTTTTTAAATTCACACATTTTAAAAAATAATTGCTTTAAAAGTTTAAAGTTAAAACTAATTGAAACTAATAGAAAGCAAGAAAGAAGAAAAAAGTTTTGTTTCTTTAGCTATTCATATATTTTCTCTACAGAGATGTTTGTTCCTTTATACAAATTTGAATATTGATGAAATGCTTTTTGTATGACTGTGCTACCCATTAATACAGTTTCTCCCTCTTGTAACATTAATATTATTTTCTTTTTTCCCCTTTACATAATTTACATGCTAGTCACTTCCCTGGTTTATTTGCAAATTCATTTTTTTCTTTTACAAAGTTCATTTCTTTTCCATTCCTCTTACTGTTAACATAGATAACAAGCTTAATTTGTAGACAAATCTTCTCTGTCATGAGGGAGATGAATAGTTAAGAAGTTTTATATATGTGTGTGTGTTTGTGTTGTTGTTGGGGTTTTCTTGTATATATATTATTCACATTTAAATACAATTTTAAGCATATTCCCACTTGCTATATATATATTAAAATAGTGAAATATATAAGTTAAATATTACAAATATATGTTTAATTATATTATCAAATAAAGAAAAACAGAGGCCATAACAAACAAGAGAACAAATTGTCACAACATGGAAACAGACAAATAGTTGTCCCTTAGATTATTTCATCAACTTGGAAAAAAAAGAATTCTAAATAAAAATATTTCAATGAATCTATTAGTTTCTTTGAGCAGCTGCTTATTAAAATAAACCAATGATATTATTAGCATCACCAAATCTGTAGACCCAATATAGCATTATGGAAATGTTTAGCATTTTCTACAGTTCAAATACTTTGCAGCTGTAAGTAAATTTAATAAAATTCTAAAGTAATGATTTCAGTCTTTCAGTGTGTTTAATGTTTCTGAGACTACCTTCTAAAATCTTTGCACATCTGATATTCAAAATATGCCATTTTTAAATGATAAGTCTGACTTTCTTAATGCATGGCTGTGTATGCACTGCTTAGTATGTACATAGCTCATTTTTAAGTATAATATCAATATTTAATATGTATTTGAAATAATGCATTTTTCTACCTTTTTATATTGATGAAAACATACAATTTAAAGTCCAAAGAATAGTTATGTTATTAATTTTATTAACCCATTTACAAAAGCAGAATTTGTCTAAAAATAAAATTAAGAAGCACCTTGATGATGTACTTGAGATTAGCCATGCTCAGCACCTCCTCTTTGAATTTTTTTTTTTTTTTAAGCTGAAAGGGATTTATTTATACTTGATTTCAATTCCCAGAATTTTTCGCCATTGATTATACTGGTTGGAAAACAATGAGGCTTATAATATGGAAGGAACCAGGTTGCTTACATGGATGTTAGGGAAAGCTGATTTCCACTTTCTCACAAAATGTAGACTTTTTTTGGATTCACATTCGGTGGAACTGCCCTCCACCATGGTTCATTTTTCCAACATTACATAACTATACAGCTGATTATATAGATATAAAATGGCTAAGCGTACTGTAATTCAGGCATGTATTCTTGCAAACATACGGATGCTTATATACTATTTTGTCTTCACAGAGACAGAAGTACACTGAGGAGGCTTTGAATAAGCAGAAATACACATACTGCTAAGTGAGATAAACAGAGGGAAAATTTAAAGTAATTAAAAACACATTGGTGATGCACTTTTAAAAAAGAAAAGTCTTGTTCTTTAATCCACCCTTCAATCATATTTCCAGGATGTTTACAAGAAGAAATAGAACAATTAAAATAAAGGAGAAAAATATAAAAAAGACCACTAAAGTAGCAGCACAAAATGTTGAATAATACTAACATTTACTTTTAAAAACATTATATATATATATGTCTGTGTGTGTGTGTGTGTGTGTAGGAGGCCTTTTACAGTATTTAGCTCTAATGTACATTATGTGCATATAGATACAAGGTACCTCAAATACATTATTTATTGAGAAAAGAGTTATTCTACTAGCCCAACAAACATCATAAATTTGTTTAAAACTAAAATGTAGTGAAATCCTCATGTAAACCCCTGCAGAAATATGGGATACAAATTTTACAAATAAGAAAACCAACCAAGACTATAAGATGGATGGGCTGGACTCTCTACCCATTAGAGATCACACAGCAGTGATCTTTAAGTGTTACTCCTACTTAATACTCCCACTAAAGGATCATTGCTGCTACTCCATTACCTAAATAAGGATAGTAGATTAATGAATGTTTTGTTTTTGCAAAGTTCGGCTAAGAAAATAAAGCTCCTTTTTTGTTAATCTGAAACAAAGACCCCTTTATGCAGCTACCACTAAGAAGGACAATAAGTTTTGCAAGGATAGTGTGTACTTCAGCTGGACATAAAATGTCTTTAAAGAAAATCAACATATATGACGAAATAGCATTGTGTTTCCATTACACACCAACCTGTCTCTCAGTTACCAAGTGTCCTATAGGGATCAAATTAGAATTCCTTAAGAGTACTTTTATTTATTAAGAGATGATTAGATTCATTTCTTCAGAAATACTTTGATTGAGAGAATCATTTAAATTGAAAAGTAAGTCTTAGAAATATTTCTGCTGGTTTTAGAATCAGAGTTTTGACTATTACAATGCAGTTGCAAACACTTTCTAAACTGCAGTATGTGGAAAATAATAATTTGTGATTATGGTACAATCTTGGGTTCATTAAATCTCGATGAAAGTTGAATGTCCTTTTATGCCCTTTATATGACCTAAGCAAAATTATTCACATTTGTAATCAGTTTAGGATTTTGTAAGGAGCAAGCAATACAACAAAAATAAAGGATTTAGTTATGAATCCAGCTCTTTGTCCATAGAAAGAACTTGAACTGACAAAATTATAGAGATCAAGGCGATAAATTTAGCCATTCCATGAATCCAAGTGGCAGTCATCTAAACTTAATTTTGGGTCTAGTACACACAATCTCATTCTTTCCCAACAGAATATATGTATTTATATGTGTTTATGTATTGCGCATTTGTTACATTTGTTAAGGCCAACCAACTCAAAAAATACTGTATTACAGCACGTCTTACTGTAAGGAAATATGGCAGTCTGTTATTGTTTCTAGGAGTTTAGTACCTCACTAATACTTCTGATTTTTATATGTTCAATATTTCTTGGAAGCAACACCATCCCTGGCTTTCTTTACAATGTTATGAATGCCTAGACTTTTCTTGGTGATTCTGCAACGCTTTCTGTTCATGGATGACAGATTCAGGGGGTTGTGTTTTTTTTCCCCAGAATAAATTGAGTTGGGAAGATATTAAAAAATATGTCATTTCTCTTCTCTTTTGCTCCTCTATATCTTTCCATTTTATTTTCATGCTCTTGATATCACTGGAATGTTGATTGCTATGTAGGCCAACAGCATCCCTATGCTACTAGAACTCTTGGATTTGTTTGATTGCTAGTAACCTTCAGTTAGGTGGAAATGGAAGGTGTAAGGCAATGATTATTAAGCCACGATAAATAGGATAACTTATAGAGTGCTAGATCCCATGCCCCCCTTGAGAATAAAATTTGGGAAAGTTGTTGCTGCTTCGGTGCCACTGTGCTGTTGCTGTGCTCAACAGACTGCATTGCTGCAATCACGGAAGATTGTTTTCAATGTTCTCTGACAGCTTTCCACAAGTTGATGATAAAGGCAGAAGGAACTAATATGATTGCAATCTTCACTTGCAAGGAGAAAGTCATTGGAGAACCTGGAAGGGAAGATGCAAGTTGTCTCTTCTACCTGTGTTTTCTCTGCCAGTCTATCTGCATTTCCACCACCCTGGCCAGCTGTGCACTCTTTCCCTCCCTCCCTCAATTGATAGAGCCACTTATTTGCCTTCTAGCTAAGGCAACGGCAAAGGTAAGGGCAAGGCAGAAAGAGGAAGAACGTATAGAGACAATACTTCAGTTAAAGGACTGAACTATATCAATTGGCAGGACTAGTTTCTGGCAAAAATATTATTGGCTTTATAAAAATAGCAGATGTGGAGGGAAAGGATGCCAAGACAGCTAACACAATCTCAGTGGGGAGCTATTGGCATGTAAATTTTAAAGACTGACAAGGCTATATGAAAGAACCATGTTAGCTAGAAATCCAGAAATGTAAGATTGCTGTGAGTAATATTCCCGGAGGAAGGAAAAGGGGGAAGAGTATTTAATAAATGTACGAAGGGTGAGCGTTGTGGCATGAAAGCTGAAGAAATTAGAATTTTTAAGTCCTTAAGCAAAATATAAGTTCAGGTGTCCAAACATTTCTACCATAAAATTAAATTAGGAAATGGCGTTACATAGGTGAGAAAATATTGGGGCCAGATGTGAAGTTCTTTTTTTGT
Source organism: Oxyrhabdium leporinum (assembly GCA_032468155.1). Taxonomy (NCBI): domain Eukaryota; kingdom Metazoa; phylum Chordata; class Lepidosauria; order Squamata; family Cyclocoridae; genus Oxyrhabdium; species Oxyrhabdium leporinum. The sequence continues at coordinate 119,565 of JANHFL010006514.1, read as the reverse complement.
TGTTGTTTGCTTGTTGCCATTCTACCTTGAAAGGACAATGACGTATAAAATAGCAATCTAATTATTTGAAAGTGGTAGCATTGTGGTGAAATATGATGGTTTCATATATTCAGGGTGTTTATGCAGGAAAGAGGAATTTTGAATAATTCAGTGTGTAGAAGCCACAATGAACAGGAAAAAAATAAACAAGAAATAGAAATTACTTTTATTAATCGAAGTTGCGAGTTCTGGTTTTTCACCAATCCATTTGCTTACTAGAACTTCCTACTTTGTTTTATAGTATTTTGTTCCAAAAGGATATTTTTGCTGACTAGCAGATGTTTAACAGTGATCAGAAGATGAAACTTAAAGATCTTTCATGTGGAGAAACCCTTTTTGCTACCTTCATAGCCACCAATTATTCCATTTATACCTCATTGAATATTATATGATAGTAATATCAATCATTTGGATCCACGAATGAACAATTGCCAATAGAATAAAATAGTCATAATAAGTTACTTTATGCTGTTTAATTTTTTTTTTATTAAGGTTTACTATAGCATAAAATGCAATAAAAATAAAGATTAAAATGAAGTGGGGGGGAAGTGCAGGATGAAAAAAAAAGTGAGAAAGAAGAAAAAAGGTATTGACTTCTGACTCTTTCCAATGCATATTATTTTTCCAGTATAAAAACCACAAGCAATATCCCAACAGAAGCAAGATCAATTACATTTTTTTTGTTTAAAACAATTTACATCATGAACTAAATCTTTGTTTCTTTTTTTCCCGTATTGTGGGAAGTGATAAACATATGTGATAGTATGGGCAAAAACTTTGGTTATACAATTGAATTAGATAAATGACAAAATTGTGGGACAAGAACT
>JANHFL010006514.1:102982-114422 GCA_032468155.1 Oxyrhabdium leporinum | reverse complement strand
TTATAAGCTGTAAACCGCCCCGAGTCTTCGGAATGGGGCGGTATATAAATGTAAAAATAAATAAAAAAATAAAAAAAGTAACTCCCTCCAATTGTGCTTTTCTAGTATCGTGGGAGCCGTAGAGCACTTTGGTCTCGATTTCTTGTTTTAATATTAATTGGGATAATTTTAAGTCTCCACACATCATTCCTACTCCTTTAGATGTGTAAAAGTTTAAAGATTATCTTTTGATTTAAAATATTCCACAACTTTCCTTCTCTTTGGTCTAAAAACATTAAAGCATTAACAAAACTGAATAAATTTCTTCCTTTTACAATTATTTAAGTATGGGTTTGTTTGCGTTTAAATAAATTTAATAAAAATATTCCAGCAGCTCTGTTAAAATGTCTTCCTCTTGATAGTTCTGTTAGATGTTTTATAATGCTAGACACAAGACCATTTTCCTTTTTCTCCCTCTCCATAGAAAAGAAAGAAACTGGCTTGTATTCAGAAGGCCCCAGATTGAGATTATGTAGCCTTGGCATTCTTTAGCTTCATGTTCACTCAATGAGAATTTTGGATTCTTCATCCCTTTTCTGTTTTCTGTTCTTTGGCATTTTAATCTGATATTCAACACATTGCAGATATATTTCACTTGATTTATTATTTATTTATTTCAATATATTTATACCCCATTCATTTTTTTTTGCAGAATCTGAATGGGCTATATGGTCAAAGTAAAAAAAAATATCCAATATATAAAATTAAAACTATATCTTCTTCACAGTATTTGAGCAAAGGATTTTAAGGCTCTTTGTATCACAGGCAGTGAAAGTATTCATTACATGAGAGCTAAAATACATTTATCAGTTACTTTAAACATACCTTTTAAAAGATATTCTACAACTGAGTATACATAAAGATTAAAGAGTGATGATTCAAAGTCAAATCTTTGCTAACACCATACTGATTTAATCCATTAGATATCATTGGGGCTATGACTAATCCTCACTTCGGTGTTGCTATAAAGTTTACACTTCAGCAGCAGCTATTTATCAATGTTGATAGATTGTACTTTCTTCTACAATATCAATAAACAGATGAAAACAAATGTGGAGTACAAAAGGTGCATAAAGTGAATCTTTAGATCCATAGGATGTTAACACTGATAACACTGCTTGTTCTGTGGTAAATATTCCTGTGCTTGTTCCACTGTAAGGATACTATTGTTTTTCATCTAATCATAAAATTTCTCATATAAATATTTAGCTCAGATTTTACTGATTGTATTCAGGAGATAGGATATTAATCAATAGGGCTTTTCTTCTGCCTTTTTTACACATTGGCACCATGAGGGTCATGCTCCAGTATTCCGGGGTATGTGTGCATGTGTGTGTGTAACATTTTTTCATATTTTTTCAACATTTTTTCCTACCAACCTCCTGTTAATATTTTGGCTGACCAATTGATACTATTTTAATTGTTTAAAATTGTATTATAAAATGCAAATAGTACATTAAAGAATAATATTAGGATATTATCTGGATATGATGATAAACTATAAACCTGAAATTGTTAACAGCACAATACTTTTAGACCTTTAAAGATAAAGAAAATGGTTTATATCAGTATTAACTATAATTCTGAGGTGTTAATGAACATAAGGTTGCTTGACTTGTACAATTAAAGATAAGTGTGGTATTGATAGACTATTGCAAAAGGCATTTAATTATTTTGTAATTTAATTAGGATTTATGTCTTGAACCTGATTCTTAATATTGAGGTATCCATGTGTTATTATTTATTGTTGCTTATGAATATTTGAAAGAGAACAAAAAAGTAACATTACTTTTAAAGACCTCAATGGGAATAAGGGGCTTTCCTGTTGTTCAACTGCGTAGTTGGTTGTTTTGATTCTTGGTACATACAATGGGCTATTGTGGAAGCATTTCAGAAGTTATTGCGGCTTCTAATAAGAGGCTTGATTATGTTGTTTTGTGGGGAAAAACAACTGAAAGTAGGTTTCACACATAATTGTTATTACATGGGAATCAAATTTTGTCCCTGGGTTTTGTAACTCATGACATCAACATTTTCTTGAAGTTTTCAATTTTGCAGCCTCAGTCAACTGGAGCCAACTTTCTCTGATTATTTCCTTTTTGTAAAAAAAAAGATTTAACAGTCATATTGATATAAAATGAAATTAATTTTAAAGAAACTCCATTGTGTAAATCTAACTAATAAACTTACTTACACTATACTCCTGGAATAAGTTAACCATGATCCCTGGTGGTGCAGTGATTATAATGCAGTACTGCAGGCTAACTCTACCCACAAGTTCAGTCCCGATGGGGCTCAAGGTTGACTCAACCTTCCATCCTTCTGAGGTCTGTAAACTGAAGACCTAGATGGTTGGGTTCAATATGCTGACATTGTAAAACACTATGGGGAAGTATATAAATCTAAGTGCTATTGCTATTGCTATCTAGATCTAATTGGCCTTACTTTGTATTTTACAAAGGGTAACATGCATAATGTTGCACTGCTAAATAACTAGATATACTGTATGTATTGCTCTCTAATTCACTACGAAATATTTTTACAGAAAAACTTACAATAGCATATCCTTAAACAAAAAGTGCAGTAAACATTGTGAATTATATGCATCTAATCATAAGCACTCTCAATATTTGTATCTTATTTCAGATCAAGTAAGAATGGAGGAAAAGCTGCTGGCCAGATGTCCCTGGATATTAACTCCCAAGTTTTTGAATTTTAATTACAATATTTCCATACCATTTTAAAAGAAAATAATTTGTGCAGCATGCAAAGGGGGAGAAAAAAGAAGAGCCAAGGGATGAACTTTGGGATAAGGGTGTTCGCAAAGACATCAAAGCAACTACACTTACTTAGCTGCTAAGCAAAAAGAATCGGTAAGTAGATTAGTAGTAATCGACAGTAAGTAAAATTAATAGAAATAGTACCAGCTCTACTTACATGCCAAGCTGATACATCTTGAGAGCGAGCTTTCAAACCAAGATTGAAAAACAACTACTGGATTACTATTCCTTCCTTTTGGGACAAATCAGTTTACCAGCATGACTTTACTAGTTGGTGTCCTTGAGGCCACCATTATGCCCAACAAGTCCAACTTTTGTAAAGAAAGGTCAGGTTGAACTTTTCAAGAACAAGAGTGCCCCAGACTTCTCATGTAGGCAATGCCTTTTGACAGCACAACTGATTTCTAAATTTGACTATTTAGCAACAATGTATACTGCGGATTTCTTGAAAAGGGCTTTTTGCAATATTAAATTAATAATGCTTAAGGGAAAAAAACAAAATAATGTTTCTAAGAAAAAGCACCTTGCGTGTAGTGAGAAAATAATTCAAACTGGAATTCCAACTTTAATCTTAGTAGGAGAAAGGATAAAACAAGTGGGAATCTCTTTTACTGATGGAACAGAGAAAGAGGAGAACAAAGAACAGTTGGATGCTTCAAACTAACTAGTATCTATTATTTAACTAGTATCTAACTAGTAGCTGTTGGTATCCTGGCATTGGTAGAGTTTATAGGGACATCAAAAGAGCTATTGCTTTATTTTTAAACCAATTCCTCTGTTTTCATTTGATTTACCTCTTGGCAGCTAAATGACTACATTCTCTAGTAGAATCTAAAAAGAGTTTTGTTAACATCTAAGTACCCAACAATTTATCAATAAAATCAAATGTGTGTGATGGCTTTTACAGGTAGTCTTCGACTTACAACAGTTTGCTTAGTGACCGTTCAGTTACAACGGCACTGAAAAAAATGATTTATGATCATTTTTCACACTTAGCATTCCCATGGTCATGTGATTTACATTGAGATGCTTGTCAACTGACTCACATTTATGATGATTGCAGTGTCCCAGGATCATGTGATCCCTTTTGCAACCTTCTGACAAGACAAGTCAATAGGGAAACCAGATTCACTTAACAACCAATTGAAGAACTGCATTGATTCACTTCACAGATGTGGCGAGAAAAGTAGTAAAATAGGGTAAAACTCACTTAACAAATTTCTCATTTAGCAACATAAATTAGGGAATTAATAAGTTGAGGACTTGTATTATTGATGCATTATACTGTATATACACTTTTTCCCCCTGGTATAGCATTTTTGGGAAACCAGGGCTCTCCACCTGAAAAATTTCTTGGTATCTGTGTGAAAATAAGTAAGAATGTTAATGGGCTATATAACACAATAGTTTTCCAGAGTTAGTTTACCTAAGTAAAACACACAGACATGCTTAGCTGTTCTTCAAACAGAATTTGAGTAGCCTATCAGGGTCTATTTATAGTAGCAGCTGTCAACTCTTTTTGGCTTGGGTGGCCCGGTGGGTGGCATGTGCTTGCCCGCTGCTCGTGTGGCCCAGTTCTGAAGAGATCATGGCCTGGTAATAGGAGCAGCCCATGGGACTGCTGATTTATAGGAACCTCCACCAATATTTAAAGGATTTAAAGGATTTAATCAGGGCATAGCACTGTATTAAGTACATGCCTAATTCAGCTCTAGTTGCAGAGACTGGGCTCTTCTTATTGATTGCTGTCAGAGTGGCATCTTAAAAATAGGCCCCTAATATTGATTCATCAATAGATACCAATTCACATGTTGACTCTTTCAGAGGATTGCCAAATTCTAATTAAGATAAAATATTGAGCAAATTAGAACATCCTAAACAAAGCAGCCGAAACATTGAGCGAGAGATATTAGAGATGACAATAATCATAATGACCAACATATACTGCTGGCATTTTGCAGTAAAATGGACAAGGACAAGAAAAGAAAACAGAAGGAAAATTGATGCCTAAAATAATAGCTGAAGAAGGATCAATTTGTAAGACCCCAGGAGTGACATATTTAAGGACCTTGGTCCAACTGTTCTGGAATATGGTGTTCCAACAGCCATAGTTCCAACTGAAAGTTACAGGTAATAGCAATTTTATAGGAGGAATGTCTGAATGCCCAACACTTTGCAACCTTTATTCCCTGGAAAACCCAGAAAACCCAGTCCTCCATCACTGGTGGTTTTTAAGAAGAGATTGGACAATTATTTGCCTGAAATCGAATAGGGTCTTCTGTCTGAGAAGGGGGTTGAATTAGAAGACCTCAAAAGTTCCTTCCAACTCTGTTATTCTGCTATTCGGATGCAGAACCTGAAATAAATAATCCAAATGGCAGGGTACTACAGGAGAAGGCTTATGTTGATACTATAAGAAATAGACCAATAGAAAAGGGACAGCAGAATAGCAAGTGTTTCAGCATTCCCCGGATGATCCATTGTTCTTAAATGCTATTCTTTCAGGCAGAAAGCAAAATTCAATATATAACAGTTCAGTGTCTAATCAAGACCTAGAAACTATTAGGGGGGGAGTTATCAGCACTAGAAAAGGTGATAGACTTTCAAAACACAGAAGAACCTCATTTACCTCCTTTCTGTCATCTTGTGTTGCTTTCCTAGAATATTGCAGGATGGCAAGCCAAGTCTAGAGACACAGAATACATTCACTGCGTAACTAATATTTGATTTAAGTTTTGATTTTATTTTATTGCAGGAAACATGGCTAAGAGAGGAGCTAAATCTGGAGGGACATTATGCAATTTTGTTGGATTCAGTTGCTTTTCCATTTGGAGGGCTCCCAAGGGGACTTTTGGCTATATTAATTTCTGTCAAATTGAAAGCACATTGCATTAAGCTCAATACATTTAAGAATGTGGCAGAATCAGTCCTAGTTAGGCTATATCCCTATTCCCTTTTGCCTGATTAAACATATACGTAGTTCCTTATAAAGATACCACTTCAATATTCAGGTTTAAAAGATTGTATGCGTGATTTGGGAACAAACTACACATAAGAATTGGCCATTAGAAGACCAGATTTTAACTCAGGATTAGGACCAAATGATTTTTTTTAAAAAAAAAAAGCTAAAACTATTCTCCAAGAAATAACTCAACAGCATCATTGGATCAACACCAGTGTAAAGATGGGAATGCAATTTTTCAGGCTTTTGTTTGACACAAGAAATTGTTCACATCTTAAATAAAGATAGACTGAGGAAACTCACATTTTTGTCACTTCAAAATCAAGAATAATATTATACATCCCTTCTTTTGAGGACTTTAACATTCTCTAAAAGACCTCAAAGTAATTGGTGCAAAAAAGTCCCCAATTCCACCAAAAACACTTAATGCTATCTTTAAGGACCATAAGCTACATGCATACAAAGTTCTCCTTCAGAAGCAGCATTACAAAACTTTTGTTGTTGAACAACAAAGTGATGTGTGAGACTTAAACATGCAAAAGACTCTCCTAAACTTTGGCCTTCCAGCCACAATCTGGGGAATTATTTTCAAGATTTATATGGAGGGGAGGATTTAAAAGATGCTGAGATGGATTTAGGGGAAGAGCATCGGCTGGCCATTCCAGTTTCAGCTCCTGAATTACGTAAAGTAATGAATTAAAATTTCAGCAAAGCTCCAGATCTGGATTTAATTTGCCTTGAACTGATATGAACCTACTTTGTGGGCTCGAGTTTTTCTCTTACATTTTTAATATGGCCACATTTCTAGACACTATAGCACAGTCATAATCATTCTTTATCTGAAATGAAAGGGTGGAGGAATCTAGCAATCTAGCTACATACCATACACCAAGTCTGCTTCATATAATTAATACATTTTATGGCTAGATATCGTTATTGGAACTTTGTAGGCAGACTGGAAAAAGATAATCTCCTAGCAAAGGATCAGGAAGAGTTGGGAAGATTGCTCAAGGATCGATCTAATTGATTGAAACTGAATTGATTAAAAAATATCCAGTTATTTAAGTCAGAATCTTTTGTCCTATTTGCAAATCTCAGGCAGGCCTCTGACTCCATCTCTTCTCTCTTCAGAATAAATGCAAAGCATCTATAATTGTTATATGCACATTATAAAAACACAAGTCTGAGGGTCACTATAGCTTGGTTAGGGTTAGGATGTCTACCAGCAAGATAATTAAACAAGGGTATATTTTGGTCCCAAGTATTTTTTAATTATTGTATTATTGCAATAATAGATGCCTTAAGCAAAAAAGAAATTTGTCCCTTGAAATTGCCTAACAGATCTATATCTATACTGCTTTATGAAGATTATGCGGTTGCAGACATCAATAAGTCTGGGCCATAGGAGCACTTGTTAATTTCTGTAGGGAAAACTCATTACAGATTAATTATGAGAAGTCAGATGGTAAAAAAATTCTGCAAGAGTCTTGAAGGAAATATAATTCTACAACGACCTTGTTTTAAATACTGGGTTTTGTGCTACATTATTCAGAAAGTGCCATATTCATATGTCTCGGGCTGCAGCTGCAACTCTCTAGCAAAGCAGGTATAGGCCATCTCCTTTGAAGATTTTTGAAGCCAAGACACAAAGACCTTTGTATATGCAGCATAGTGAAATCCAAATGGATTAAAAACGAGAGAGAGTTTAAAATGGCTTGGCTTCTTAAGAAAGTTATTTCAGATAGAGGTAGTCCTGCATTTATGACCAGTCATTTTGGGACCATTCGAATGATAACAGACTTCAAAAAAGCTGACTATGACCTTGAAGTTACTTGAAGTTACAACAGCCACCCTTCTCAGAAAACACAATTCCATTGTGTGCTTCACAAACTCGCATTTACAACCAGTTGCAGTGTCCCAAGATCACTTCACCATGATTTCTGAGGTTTTAATAAATTGGGGTTCTCAAGTCAGGTGCTGATGCATCTGCAACAAAATTCTTGACCTAGAATTACAAATAGAATAGACCAAGATGCCATTAAGAGCTCAACTGGGAGCATCAAATTATATTTTAAACAAGCATCATATCTGGTCCAATTTACAAATAATACCTTTTGGAGGGCTCTTACACTATCGTGAATTTTACAATGAGCAGTGTTATAGAATAAATACTGCAAAATCCTATGCTAAAGACTTTGTACAAATTGGAGTATTGAAACATGGGATCACATTTTGCTTTGCTGTAATTTTTAGTGAGATACAATGATTTACTAACATCTCTTCTTAGTTTGTTTCTATGTCTGTCAGAAATCTACAGCTTTTTTTTTTGACAGTTAAAGATCCCAAGATAATTCTTTATGTTGCAATACTTGGATTTGTGGCCTATAGATTTGTGCTGTTGATGAAACACAATTCTAGGTCTTATTATGCATGTTACACTATACTTTCCATTACATGCTGTTTTCTTTATGAAGTCTGGCTCTGTGACATGTAATAAACTTTTATTGATTGACTGTATTTTATTTGTTACTTGAGGCAATAATGCTGGATTCTGCACTATTTTTCATCACCTTTATTACAGGTCATTTTAATTCAATCACTTATTTCCAGGACCTCTTTTTCTTTCCTGCCTGAAAGACTTGTACCAGGTCATTATTCTAATATCAATGGTAATATTTTTCCATAAATATTTATTCAATAAGTTTTTATTCAATCTAATATGACCTCCCATCTTAATAATTATTGATTTATTATGGAATGAGTCGATTGTTATGGATATTAAGTTCTACGATTCCTAGAAAACAGCTGTTTCCTTAATTACAACTAATACACAGACGCAATCAATGCTTAGAAGTACAGATTTATTGAGAGAACTCCTTCTGCCTATGATGGCTGCATAGTACACATAATCATATATCAACATTGGTATTCTCATATCTTTTTGTGGGAGCTTTTCAGTAAAGTTTGAATCTCTTACAAAGAGATATCTAAAATTATAGACAACAATTCTCTAAAAATGTCATTAAGCTTCAGGAATCAGGTTTAAAATTTAGCTAATGGTATTTGAACTTTATTGTTTTATTTTTAAGGCATCCCATTCCAGCTCTCCATGCCAAACCCTTTCAACGCAATAGCTTTACCTCACAAGTATTGATTAGAAAAATACACAGTTTAAGCACAGATAGCATTATTAATCACCAAGAACAGTGTGAAGCATTGTATGATATTCTAGATCTCCCAAGTGTGTTTCTTCCTCCTTCCTGGATGAGAAAACAATGTGTACATCCAGAGAAAAGTGCCAGGAAAAAAACCCTGTGCCCAAGAACTGTCATAATTACATTGTTGTGTATTGAATGGATTAAAATTTATTTTGTACCACTCGTACAGATATCTGAAGTGTCTGGAGATGAACTTTTTTCCCCTACTATTACATTTATTTAGTGCTTAACAAACATGTGCTGTCTGGGTTATTTTGTTTAACAATACAAATTATATTCCTAATCATTACCTCTTTTTTCCATCCATTGAAAAAATAAATTCCATGTTTGGTAGTATTCTGTATCTTCTTTCTGTTTAATCTTCAATGTAAGTCTGTCCATTCCTGCACAGTCTGCACAGATATTTCTGCTGAAATATCTTAATTATCTCATCATCTAGTGGTATTTCTTCATTTTTCCAATGCTGAGCAAATACAATCTTCTCTGCTGTTAATACATGCAATATTAAATATACACTTTGTTTAACTTAACTTATTTTTCTTGTTCAGCAATCATATGGTTTAAGAAGAATGCTTAGATTAATTAACCCTGTTTCACTAGCAAAATGGAAGTTCTGTGTGGGATAACTTTTTAACTTCTTTGCCTTTGGTTCTTACCTTTACGGGCTTTCATCTTCTCCTCTCATCAGTAGAGGAAATATTTATGGGAGAATAATTAATTATACTGGCTTCAAGTGATAGTAGCTGAGTGTCAGGAAAATGAGGGATTTTTGGATTTTCCATTTTCTCAAGCACAGCATGACTGCTTGTTCTCAGCAAATATGAAATGTCGACTTCAGGCAGAAAAGGAGCAAAGTTTCTACACCTAGAAACTGGTTAATGTTTTCCATAGAAAAGAAGATATCCTACATGACGTGTTGCTCCCATCTAGAACTATATAGATTATTCACAATATTTCTGCTGTATATCCAAATAGAGTTTTGGGGATGTTATTTTATATGCATTGCACACTTGCAAAAGAATCTGTAAAAATCCCTGTAGATATACATTTAAAATTTGGAACATTAATCTCCCTTATGTTAAGAATCTGCTTAAGCCCTTTGCTCTGTTTTACATCCTGCTAATGCCGAGAATCAAGATATCTGAATGGTGATTTGGAGAGTCTGGTGGAATCCTCTTTTGCAGCAGTTGGCCTTGTACAGTGTTGAAGGTTGTTTTGCCAGTAGGGTATCAGCTGCATGCTGGTCTGTATTATGCTAAATTATGATGCTGGATTACCCATTGAACACATGTTATATTTTTATGTGACTCTCTCCTAATTTGTTCAGCAAACTCTCTTACTCACGCAGGAAACTGACTGCCAACAGAACTCATAGGAACAGATGTGCATGTGTTAAGAGAATGGTTTTGTGTTGTTTGAAACCCTACGTCTCAGATAATGACTGTGGAATTGCTGAAATATCTTTAAGGGGAGCAAACGGAGGCCCCAACTAGACCAAATGGAGCCACGGACTGTGTAATTTCTCATAATATTCACCTATGTCAACTCATCGTGGTATTTCGCATGTCCCTGGCTGTTTCTGACAGATGATAAGGAAACATGAAGTATTCTGATATTCTGACATGGGTAATTCCAGAATCTATAGAGGAAAGAATAAGCATATGGCTTCTATTTTCAACAAATCTGAACAATTAATGTTGACTTTAGTTTGGGCGTAGCTCAATCCCCAAACACTTCATATAAGACCAGGAACCTCGTTGCTGCAGGGATTATGTACTTTGCATTACACCTAGTTTACTGTCTTTCAAATGCTTTTTCTTTTCCCATTCTCTTTCTCTTCCTGCTTCCACACTATGTATGCACAATATGTATACTATGCACACACACACACACACACACACACACATAGAGGAAGCAGGAAGAGAAATATCTATAGCTTCCTTAAAGTTCTCCACTGCCAGTGTCCAACAGCTTTATACTTCCTGGACATTGATTTCCCCACTTTTTTCTGGACAGCTTGTGACTTTTGACATTTTGAATAAGCTTTAGCCCAAAGATCTGTTCTATCACATATTTATTTATTTATTTATTTTTACATTTATATACGTAGCATATGCTCCTTTTGGGGGAAATATCCTTCCCTTCTATTTTTTTTTTTTAATCCTAGCTCAGCCTCCTTAAGAAATTTTGCTTTTTGAGCCTTTTTTTTTTAATCTTATGGTTCTTTTGATGTTTCTTGCTCAGAAATCCTCCAGCTTGTTGTCGTCTGGTCTCTGGGCCACTGGGATAATCTTCCTTTTTACCATTCCACTTCCTGTTTCAGAATCAGGGGTGGGCTGCTGTGGGTTCATAGGGATTTGGGCGGACCCTTACCAAAGATTCTGCGTGGTTCAGTGAACCGCCAAAGCCCACTCCTGGCTGGCTCTGCCCACACTGTCCCG